>MU715954.1:171957-186754 GCA_026770625.1 Nicotiana glauca | reverse complement strand
GGGGGGGGGGGGGTACATGCTGCGGGAAAATACCAATTCAAGCAACAATTTAAGAGAAATATAAGAGAAACAATTGGGATCTACGTCAAAACAATAACAACACTGTTGCGGCGCACAACCCGATCTTTATCATTAATCAATGTTGCGGCGTGCAACCCGATCCAACTGTATTATTGTTGCGGCATGCGATCCGATCCATTTATATCATTGTTGCAGCGTGCAACCCGATCCATTTATATTATTGTTGCGGCATGCAACCTGATCCGTTTATATCATTGTTGTGGCGTGCAACCCGATCCATTTATATCATTGTTGCGATGTACAACCTGATCCATTTATATCATTGTTGCGGCGTGCAACCTGATCCATTTATATCAATGTTGCGGCGTGCAACCCGATCCATTTATATCATTGTTGCAGCATGCAACCCCATCCATTTATATCATTGTTGCAGCATGCAACCCGATCAATTTATATCATTGTTGCAGCGTACAACCCGATTCATTTATATTATTGTTGCAGCGTGCAGCCCGATACATTTATATCATTATTGGAGCGTGCAGCCCGATACATTTATATCATTATTGGAGCGTGCAACCCGATCAACATATAATATTGTTGTGGCGTGCAACTCTATCCAAATATAACATTGTTGCGGCATGCAACCCGATCCATACATATACAATCAACAACAATCACAACGAGAGTCCTGTCAAGGGATCAATAAAGAACTACACTATCTGGCAAGGGAATCGACAGTATAAGTAAATACGTCCCGGTAAGGGAGAAACAACTACTACCAATCTTGTTTCATCATCTAAATACCTCATCTAATACCAATACTAAATCATAAGTAATTCCCACGAGAACAATATAAATCCTTGCTCAATACTGAGAATCATCAATTTAAGCATCCGTAGTATTACTTAAGAACGCAATAATTCACAATTAATACTCATGGTCATTCTTGACACCAACGTATAGATACTCGTCACCTTGCCTATACATCGTACTCAACAAGAAGAAAATAGTAAATAGGACACTAATCCTAATCCCTCAAGCTAAGGTTTGACCAAACACTTACCTCGAACATTCCCAACTCAAGCCTCAAACACCTGTTTTGCTTTGGAATTTAGCTCCAAATCAATCATATCTAGACATAACCGACTTAGTAACATCAACAAATACTAAACAATTCAATTCCAATAATTAATTATAGCTTTCCCATCATTCTTCCCAAAATGTCAAAATTGACCTCGGGCCCGCTTAGTCAAAATATGAGGTTCGGACCAAAACCCGATTACCCATTCACCCACGATCCCGAATATACAATTTGTTTTTAAATTCGACCCCAAAACAAGGTCAAATTCCCAAATAATCAAAACGCCCTAACTCTACCCAAATTCCTAATTTTCTACCCCTAATCTCATGTTTTAGGCTTAGAAATCTAATGGGTGTTAATAAAATTGAAAGAAAACGAGCTTAGGATTAAATACCTATGAAGATATGGTGAAGTTTCTCTTCAAAAATCGCCCAAGAGGTGTGGAGGAGAAGAAGTTTGTGAAAAATGGTGAAACTCCCGTAATACATTTTGCGTTTGAACTTAAAATAACTGGGCGGATTTTAGTCTATGCAATCGCGAAGAAAGGAATGCGATCGCATAGAGTAAGGGAGATTGATCACTGCGATCGCAGTCAATGCAGTGTGATCACATAGAAGAAAACGGGTTCCCTTCTTGGACTAGGTTTAATACATTGCGATCGCGGAAGGAACAATGCAATCGCATAGAACAATTTGTGACCTCCCAGAATTTACTCTACGCGATCTCGGAAGGACTTATGCGATCGCATAGCATAAAACAGGACCCCTAAAGTTTACACTATGAGATGTGAGCCTTCCTATGCGATCGCATAGTACAAAATAACAAGACACCAGCAACAGCAGAAAACCAGATTCTTGAGTTCCAAAATACTCTAACACCTATCCAAAACTCACCCGAGCCCTCGGGGCTCCAAACCAAATATACACACAACCTCAAAAATATCCTATGGACTTATTCGTGTAATCAAATTACCAAAATAACACCATGAACATTGAATTAAACCTCAAAATTAATGAAATACTTCAAAACTTCTTAAAACATCAAGCTTTGTATTTAAGGTCCGAATCACGTCGAATGGATTCCGTTTCTACCAAACTTTACCGACAACACATATAAATCATATTAAACCTGTACCAGGCTCCGAAACTATAATACGGGCCTAATACGATACGGTTCACATAACATTTTACTTTGAAAATTCTTTATATCTTTCAGAAAACAATTTCTTTTAAAAATTCATTTCTCGGACATCGGACCTCGGAATTCAATTTCGGGCATACGCCCAAGTCCCATATTTTTTCAAGGATCCTCCGGGACCGTTAAATCATGGGTCTGGATCCATTTACCCAAAATGTTGACCGAAGTCAACTTATATGCTTTTTAAGCCAAAATTTCAATATTTTTCACAGATTTTCACATAATAGCTTTCCGGCTACATGCCTGGAATGTGCATGCAAATCGAGGTGAAGATGAAAGAGGTTTTTAAGGCCTCGGAACGCAGAATTCATTTTAAAAACAAGTGATGACCTCTTGGGTCATCACGTTCTCGTTCATCCTCGAACGGACATAAGAAGGAAGTACCTATATCGGGAAAAAGATAGGATAACGGCTTCGCATATGGTACGCGGACTCCCAGGTCGGTGCCTCAGCAAGCTGACCTCTCCACTAAACACGAATAGAAGGAAAACTCTTCGATCTCAAATGACGAACCTGCCGGTCTAGAATTGCTACCTGCTCCTCCTCGTAAGACAAGTCCTTGTCCAACTGGACAGTGTTGAAATCTAACACGCGGGGTGGATCACCATGATATTTTCGAAGCATGGACACATGAAATACTGGATGCATGACTGATAAGCTCGGCGGTAATGCAAGTCTATAGGTGACACTCGAATCAATACCTGCTCACCAACCATGAAGGCCAAATCTAGAACCTTGCAGTCAGCATAGCTCTTTTGCGTGGACTGAGCTGTACGAAGTCTATCCTGAATAATCCTGACCTTGTCCAAGGCACCTTGAACCAGATCTGTACCCAAGAACCGAGCCTCCCCCGGCTCAAACCATCCAACCGAAGACCAACACCGCCTACCATATAAAGCCTCATAAGGAGCCATTTGAATACTCGACTGGTAGCTGTTGTTGTAGGCAAACTCTGCTAAAGGCAAAAACTGATCCCACGAGACTCCAAAGTCAATACACAAGCTCAGAGCATATCCTCCAAAATTTGAATAGTCCGCTCGGACTGCCTGTCCGTCTGAGGATGCAATATTGTGCTCCACTCAACTCGTGTGCCCAACTCTCGCTGAACTGCTCTCAAAAAATGTGAGGTAAACTGCGTACCTTGGTAAAAAATAATCGACACAGGCACACCATGAAGATGAACAATCTCTCAAATATAGATCTCGGCTAACCTCTCAGAAGAATAGGAGACTGCCACAGGAACGAAATGCGCTGACTTGGTCAGCCTATCAACAATAACCCACACTACATCGAACATCCTCTGAGCCCGTGGGATTCCAAAAACTAAGTCCATAGTGATCCGTTCCCACTCTCCACTCAGGAATCTCAATCTTCTGGAGCAAACCACCAGGCCTCTGATGCTCGCACTTAGCCTGCTAGCAATTCAAACACCGAGCCACATATGCAATGATATCCTTCTTCATTCTCCGCCACCAATAATGCTGCCGCAAATCCTAATACATCTTCGCAGCGCCCGGATGAATAGAGTACCAGGAGCTATGGGCCTCCTCTAAAATCAACTCTCGAAGTCCATCCACATTAGGCACACAAACTCGACCCTGCAATATCAAAACTCCATCATCACCTAAGGTAACCTACTTGTCACTTCCATGCTGCACCATGTCTCTAAGGACACACAAATGGGGATCATCATTCTAACGATCACGGATACGCTCCAATAAAGAAGAACAAGCGACCGTGCACGCTAGCACATGACTGGTCTCAAAAACAATCAGCCTTACGCACTGATTGGCCAAAGCCTAAACATCCAAATCAAGCGGTCTCTCACCAACCGGAATATAAGCAAGGCTGCCAATACTGGCTGACTTCATACTCAAAGCATCAGCCACCATATTGGCCTTTCTCGGATGATTTAAGATGGTGATATCATAGTCCTTTAATATAGCTCCAACCACCTTCTCTGCCTCAAATTCAACTCCTTATGCTTGAACAAATACTGCAGACTCTTGTGATCCATGAACACCTCACATACCACGCCATATAGATAATGCCTCTAAATCTTCAATGCATGAACAATGGCTGCTAACTCCAAATCATGAACCGGATAGTTCTTCTCATGAATCTTCAGTTGCCGGGAAGCATAAGCAATGACCTTGCCATCCTGCATCAACATTGCACCAAGCCCAATACGAGATGCATCACAATAGACTGTTTATGGCCCTAAACCTGTGGCAAACCAATACCGGTGTCGTAGTCAAAGCTGTCTTGAGCTTCTGAAAGCTCACCTCACATTGTCTGATTATTTGAACTGGGCTCCCTTCTGGGTCAACCTAGTCATCGGGGCTGCGATAGATGAAAACCCCTCCACAAACAGATGATAGTAGCCTGCCAACCCCAAGTAACTCCGAATCTCTGTAGCTGATACTGGTCTAGGCCAGTTCTTGATTGCCTCAATCTTCTTCGGATCAACTTGAATACCCTATGTTGATATAACATGACCAAGGAATGCAATTGAACTCAACCAGAACTCACACTTCGAAAAATTAGCATAAAACTGACTATCCCTCACAATCTGAAGAACCACTTGAAGATGCTGCTTGTGCTCCTCCCAGCTACAGGAATATATTAAAATATCATCAATGAAGACTATTATAAACGAATCCAAATAAGGCCTGAACACTCGGTTCATCAAATCCATAAAAGTTGGGGGGGCATTTGTCAACCTGAATAACATCACCAAGAACTCATAATGCATGTACTGAGTGTGGAAAGCTGTCTTAGGGACATCAGATTCCCTAATCCTCAACTGATGGTATTCAAATCTCAATTCATTCTTAGAAAATACCTTGGCACCATGAAGTTGATCAAATAAATCATCAATCCTCGACAGCGGATACTTATTCTTGATCATGACCTTGTTCAATTACCGGTAATCGATACACATTCTCATCGACACATCCTTCTTCTTAACAAACAACATCGGCGCACCCCAAGGTGAAAAACTAGGTCTAATGAAACCCTTCTTAAGCAAGTCTTGCAACTGCTCCTTCAACTCTTTCAACTCAGGCGAGGTCATACGATACGGCAGAATAGAAATGGGCTGAGTGACAGAAACCAAATCAATGTAGAAATCAATATCCCTGTCGGGTGGCATACCCGGCAGTCTGAAGGAAATACCTCAGGAAACTCCCGAACAATGGGTACAGAAACAATAGAAGGGACATCAGCACTAGAATCGCGAACATAAGACAAATAGGCCAAACGCCCCTTCTCGACCATACGCCGAGCTTTCACATAAGAGATAACAATACGAGTAGAATGACCAGGAGTCCCTTTCCACTCTAAATGAGGTTAACCCGGCAAGGCTAAGTTCACAGTCTTGGCATGACAGTCCAAGATAGTGTGGTAAGGTGAATACCAGTCCATCGTCAATATAACATCAAAATCAACCATGTCTAAAAGCAACAATCGACACGAGTCTCAAGACCCCCAATCACCACAATGCAAGAACAACAGATTCGATCTACCACAATAGAATCACCTATCAGTGTAGACACATATACAGGGGCACTCAAGGAATTACTACGCATGACCAGATACTGTGCAAAATAAGATGACACATAGGAGTAGGTAGACCCTGAATCAAATAAAATAGATGAATCTCTACCTCAAACTAGAACATTATATGTGATAACTGCATCAGAAGCCTCAGCCTCAGGCCTGGCTGGAAGAGTATAACATTGGGGCTAAGCCCCACCATCCTGGACTACATCTCTGGGATGGCCTGCAACTGGCTGGCCTCTACCTCTAGTGGCCTGACCTCCACCTCTAGCACATCTACCTCCACCTCTAGCACCTTTACCCCCACCTCTAGCTGGCTGGGCGGGCTGTGGAACAACTGGTGCTTGAACCATAGCACGGGAACCTTACTGCTGCGATTGAGTTACCACCAATCTCTGACAAGCCCTCCAGATGTGACTATACTCACCACACTCATAGCATCCACCTGAGTGCTACGACTGAGGAAACTGAGACTGACCCTGGCGACCTGAATGACCACCCCGAAAACTCTGAAGTGACGGTGTACTGATAGGAGCTAGTGGTGCACTGTAGGGCTGCTGATCAGAATACTACATATGAGAACCATAACCACCTGAAGCGCCATGAGAAACTTGAAGTGCTGACTGAAAGGGCCCGAAAGGATAGCCTCTACCATACAAATCCCTACCTCCAGACAAGGCACCACTGAATCTGGCTAAATGACGGGGCTTCTTGTCTGACCCATGACCACCTCCGTGCGACAGAACCATCTCCACTCTCTTGGCCACACTGGCCGCCTCCTAGAAGGAAATCTCACTCCCCGTCTCTCTAGCCATCTGAAGTCAAGTCGGCTGAATAAGCCCCTCAATGAACCTCCGCACCCTCTCTCTCTTGGTGGGAAGTATAACAAGAGCATGATGAGTCAAGTCGATGAATTTGGTCTCATACTGAGTAACAGTCATAGAACCCTGCTGGAGACACTCAAACTGCCTCCGATATGCCTCTTTCTGAGTGATGGGGAGAAACTTCTCCAGAAATAGATGAGTAAACTGCTCCTAAGTCAAAGCTGGTGATCTGGCTGGTCTAGCCAAACAATAATCTCTCCACCAAGTCTTGGCGGATCCAGATAAGCAAAAGGTAGCAAAATCGACCCCATCCTAAGAACCTTATGACAGCTATCTAAATAATTCTGGGGATCCTCTGAAGATGCACCGCCGAAAGTGGTAGTGAAGAGCTTGGTGAACCTATCCAACCTCCACAAAGCCTTCGAAGACGTAGCTGATCCATCATCGGTCTTTGATACTGCTCGGCTAAAGAAGCGGTACGTGTTCTCACCATCCGCAAGAGAATAGAGTAGAAGTTTAATATGCATTGAGAAACCAAACCGCGCGACAGAAAATAATAGATGTGAATTTTTTCCTAAATTTGTAGCCTCTAGGGAATAAATACAGACATCATCGTATTGATCCCTCAGACTCTAACTTGTAACCTAGAGCTTGATACCAACTTGTCACAACCCGGATTTTCCACCCTCGAGAGTCGTGATGATGACTACTCGTAGAAGCTAGGCAAGCCGTGAAATATATAAATCACTAACTCTTTCATTTTAACCCTCTTTAACAATTAAAATTAACAGGTAATCAATATTAAATATTAATGATAAATAAAATTCAAGCGGAAGACTTAATCTGATAAAATAACTAAAGCCAGTACGACAATGCCAACATTTGTCTCTACCCAGAATCTGGTGTCACAATATCACAAGCAATCTATGATTACTACAACAAATGTCTAAAAGAAATACAATCTGTCTCAGAATCAAATAAAAACAGAGTACATAATAAGATAGAAGAGAATGTCGGGCCTGCAGACTAATTCGGGATCTCTAGATAGACTGAAGGTAGCCACCACAAATGCTACTGTCCAAAAGCTGCTCCGGAATCTACAAATAGTGTAGAGTGTAGTATCAGCAAAACGAACCGCATATTCTGGTAAGTGTCTGGCCTAACCCCGGTGAAGTAGTGACGAGGCTAGGACCAGACTCCAGATAAACCTATGTAGTTATATAATATAAATCGGAAAATAAAAACAGGAATGAACAATTACAGATGGGAGGGGGGGTACATGCTCTGGGGAAATACCAATTCCAGCAGAAATTTAAGAGAAATATAAGAGAAACAATTTAGGATCTACATCAAAACAATAACAACATTGTTGCGGAGCGCAACCCGATCCCTATCATTTATCACTTATGCGGCGTGCAACCCGATCCAACTGTATCATTTTTGCGGCGTGCAACCCGATCCATTTATATCATTGTTGCGGCATGCAACCCGATCCATCTATATTATTGTTGCGGCGTGCAACTCGATCCATTTATATTATTGTTGCGGCATGCAACTCGATCCATTTATATCATTGTTGCGGCGTACAACCCAATCCATTTATATCATTGTTGCGGCGTGCAACCCGATCCATTTATATTATTGTTTCGGCATGCAACCCGATCTATTTATATCATAATTGCGGCATGCAACCTGATCCATTTATATTATTGTTACAGCATGCAACTCGATCCATTTATATCATTATTGCGGCGTGCAACCCGATCAACATATAATATTATTGCGGTGTGCAACCCGATCCAACTATAATATTATTCCGGCGCGCAACCCGATCCACATATATACAATCAACAACAATCATAACGAGAGTCCCGGCAAGGGATCAATAAAGAACTATACTATCCCGGCAAGGGAGTCGACAGTATAAGTAAATATGTCCCGGCGAGGGAGAAACAACTATAACCAATCTTGTTTCAACATCTAAATACCTCATCTAATACCAATACTCAATTATATGTAATTCCCATGAGAAAAATCTATATCCTTGCTCAATACCGAGAATCATCAATTTTAGCATCCGTAGTATTACATAAAAACACAATAATTCACAATTTAAAACTCACGGTCATGCTTGACACCGTCGTATAGATACTCGTCAGCATGCCTATACGTTGTACTCAACAAGAAGCAAATAACAAATAGGACACAACTCCTAATCCCTCAAGCTAAGGTTAGACCAAACACTTACCTCGAACTTCCACGGCCAACTTAAGCTTCAAACACCGCTTTTCCTTTGGAATTTGACTCCAAATCAATCGGATCTAGATATAATCGACTTAATAACATAAATAAATGCTAAAAAATTCAATTCCAATGCTTAATTATAGCTTTACCATCATTCTTCCCAAAAAGTCAAAAGTTGACCCCAGGCCCGCTTGGTCAAAATACGAGGTTCGGACCAAAACCCGATCATCCATTCATCCACGAGCCCAAATATAGAATTTTGTTTTGAAATTCGA
This sequence comes from Nicotiana glauca, assembly GCA_026770625.1. NCBI lineage: Eukaryota > Viridiplantae > Streptophyta > Magnoliopsida > Solanales > Solanaceae > Nicotiana > Nicotiana glauca. The sequence goes on along the minus strand of MU715954.1, from coordinate 177,551 downwards.
CCCCAAAACGAGGTCAAATTCCTGAATAATCAAAAGCCCTAACTCTACTCTAATCCCTAATTTTCTACCCTTAATCTCATGTTTTAGGCCTAGAAATCTAGTGGGTGTTGATAAAAATAAAAGAAAACTAGCTTAGGATTACATACCTATGAAGCTATGGTGAAGTTTCTCTTCAAAAATCGCCCAAGATGTGTGGAGAAGAAGGAGTTTGTGAAAAATGGTGAAACTCTTGTAATACATTTTGTTTTTTAACTTAAAAATAACTGGACGGATTTTGGTCTATGCGATCGCGAAGAAAAGAAAGCGATCGCATAGAATAAGGGAGATTGATCACTGCGATCGCGGACAAGGAAGTGCAATCGCATAAAAGAAAATGGGTTCCCTTCCAGGACTTGGTGTAATACATTGCGATCACGAAAGGAACAATATGATCGCATAGAATAATTTGTGACCTCCCAGAATTTACTCTACGCGATCGCAGAAGGACTTATGCGATTGCATAGCACAAAACAGGACCCCTGAAGTTTACACTATGCGATCTTGAGACTTCCTATGCGATCGCATAGTACAAAATAACTGGACACCAGCAACAGCAGAAAACCAGATTTTTCAGTTCCAAAACACCCCAACACCTATCCAAAACTCACCCGAGTCCTCGGGGCTCTAAACCAAATATACACATAACCTCAAAAATATTCTACGGACTTATTCGTGTAATCAAATCACCAAAATAATATCATGAACATCGAATTAAACCTCAAAATCAATGAAATACTTCCAAACTTCTTAAAACTCAAACTTTACATTTAAGGTCTGAATCACGTCAAATGGATTCCGTTTCTTACCAAACTTTACCGACAACACATATAAATTATATTGAACCTGTACCGGGCTCCGAAAGCATAATACGGGCCCGATACCACAGGTTTCACATAACATTTCACTTTCAAAAATCTTTATATTTTTCAAAAAATAATTTCTTTTAAAAATTTATTTCTCGAACTTGGGACCTCGAAATTCGATTCCGGGCATACGCTTAAGTCCCATAGTTTTCCATGGATCCTCCAGGACCGTCAAATTACGGGCCCGGATCTATTTATCCAAAATATTGAGCGAATTCAACTTAAATATATTTTAAGCCAAAGTTTCAATATTTTTCACAGATTTTGACATAATAGCTTTTCGGCTACATGCCCGGACTGTGCATGCAAATTGAGGTGAAATTGAAAGAGGTTTTTAAGACCTCGGAACGTAGAATTCATCACATAAAATTATTGTCATAATATTTATTGAGCATCTCTCAAAAATATTATTGTTTTCGGGGTATACCTTACCTATTGGATTTGATTTAACGCCATGAATTTCCTTCACTCAATTCAACCAAGAAATTAGTGAATAAATTTATCAAAAGTACAACATATAGGTAACAACACATATATAGTACTAATACATAAATTCAACATTTATATTTCCTGAAAAGTGATATTATAGATAACTACTTACCAGTTATAGCTTATGCATCATTCATATAAAATACTTGAAAATGGTAAGTCAATAGAAAGCATGAAGTAGATCATGGATACTCGAAAATACCTCTTCTAATAGTTATACTAATCACTATTTGCTTTCAAATGATACAATCATAAATTATGAAGTATACTTTATCAATAGCTGGTTTGTTTTTTTAAATTTCAAAGAAGTAATTAATCAACCTAGATAACAATGTGAAGTATTTCTTATTTTCTTCAAGATGAATTATGCTTCTAATCAGTATGACCAATTTTTTTATTCCTTTTTTTTACTATATGCAAGGGAAAAAACCTAAAGGAAAAAATATTCATCCAAGTAAAAGAAAATATTAAAAGCGGCAGGACATATTGAAGATAGTTAACACACAAATATGCATACGACAACTTATATAACATATCCTTAGTTACCATGACATGCATCATATAACAATTAACTGCTACTATAATTTTCACATATAGAACTTCAAAAATTCCATTCCATTCATGTGATATAAAAGATGTAATAGTAATATGTGCTTATGCAATACAGGTGTAGTACGAATTTGTATGCAAATGAGATATTAAAGGAATGACAAGTATAAGATAATCACGCCTTCTTACGTTTCATTACTTACCATATGTAGTTTCTCTTTACATCTAACCATGAGATGATATGTATGGCTTGTAATTGCAATTTTTCTGGATGTAGGAAAATTTTTGTAGATATATATACAATTGATTAGAGACTCGTGCTGATAACGTGTTATGAAATAAAAGCAATTTAGTAACATGAACAAGAAATAAAAGCAATTTAGTAAAACATGAACAAGAAATAGAGATAGAGAGAGGGAAGAGATTTTTTTCTTCAATTGTGTGTATTTTTCTATCTATTACAAGCCTTCATATAGGCATAAAAAGTGAAGAAAATATGTCATTGAACATACAAAATATGTCATTTAGCATTTGAGATAAAGATCATGGAAGAAGAGTAAACATCCACCATATATAATGTGATATTTATCATAACATTCCTAACTTTTTGTAGGAAAGTCATTTTCCTCTAATTTCAGAAAAATGTGATATCTAGGAAAATATTTTCATACTATTTGTGCAACCAAATAATAAAAATAGAAAAATATTTTCCGGAACACCAAACACACCCTATCTCTTTTGTCTCTTTACCTTCGATCTCCCTTGACCAATGTCCTTATCTCGCTCTCTGTACTTTCTTCTCTATATTTTTGTCTCTGTATTAGATAGTAGATGGAAACCTAAAAATAAAGAACTTTTGGCGATTAAATTTTATGGGTGGTCATCCAACTTTGCACGCATTACTCGAAATTAGTGTTCTTTCTTTTGCTATATAAAAACTATTATACCATGCTCTACTTTTCAAAAAATAATTTTGATCATCTTTTTCTAAAAATCCACCTAAAATGTGAGAGAAAATATTAGAAATAACCTTTATATTTTGAGGTAAGTTTAAAATTCGTCTTGAAATATACTTCTTAGTTGTTTTGACTCCATACGGCTATGAAAAGTAAATACTTTTGGTTTCGATCAAGTATTTAACAAATTATAAGTGTTACTTTAATGGAAAATGCGAAAAGGAATTTACAGTGAAATCACATTTAGAAGTGTATTTTTTATAATTTTGACTATTTTTGGCTTACCATAAGATTTGGTATAGCTTTTTGAGTTATAGTATGCAAATTTATTTCTAACATTTTGGGCGTTTTTGGTTTTTGCGACTTCTGTTTGACTAAAAAGTTATCAAATACTTTCCAAGCAAATCAATCGAAATAAATCAAGGGTAAATTATAGACAATTACAGTTAATCACTGAATCAGAAGGTAAATTTGGGACATATGAATAATCAATTGGAGGATGATACAAATAGAATTTTATTCATCATAGTAGCTTGACCTGCCTCTCCTTAGAGAGGTTCAGGATCTTACAGTTGTCTTGTTCATCACCCTATTCATGGAGCATATTTCTCCATTCTTATCTGTTCAGAGTTTTGTAGGAGAAGAAGCCCCCTTTGAAGGTTCTCTTTCTTGGTATTTATAGCTTCAAGTTCTGTGAGCTTATCACGAGTTGTTGTAGTTTGGTCGAGGAGATGTCCTCTTGTCGCAAAAGGACCGTGACCCCCTTGTTCGCCTTAAGAACAACTGTTATGAGTTAAAAGTCAACTGCATTGACCATTCGTTATAAGTTGATTAGGACGGGGCTGGCCCCGTGACTGTCGGATGGTCGGATTTCTACCAATACAGTTAATCCCTCCGTTTGTCGGGGTCGTGCCTGTGCTGAACTCGGCGGACGGAAAATGTGGCGTAATCAGGAGGAAATGGACTCATCTTTCGTTTATCAATGGCGTTAAGAATTTTGAGACGACCCAAGGGTGCCTTTTTGATGTTTACGTACCGTTATGGCGGTTTCAGAACTGTAACGTCGGTCGGCAAATTAAGCACCATTTCACGCAATCGTTCATAATGGCGCACGTTTCCATAAAACTGAATCGTTTCGTGCCCAGTGATGTATTAATAATGACTATTGGGTTTCGTAAAGGCAGAGTCTGCTTCTTATAAATAGAGAGGGTTTGTCATTTGCCTTTTGCACATTTATCGTTCTTTCAAGAGAAATCATGAGAAACCTTTTCACCTGCTAAATCGCATTTTTCTCTCCTCTTCTGATTGATATCATCATTGATCTCCTCGTTTCTCCCATAAGAGCTCTTCTTTCTCTCGCTTGTGAGTCAATTATGGCAGGAACTTCTTCTCGTGGTAATCTTCCAGCTAACTCTCCGGTGGTTGAAAATCCCACTCAGTCAAGTGAAGACTCAAAGCTGATGGAAGGTGAAGAAGTTTTTTCAGTCGATGAAGTTCTGCCTCGTCCAGGAAATTCGGTGGTGGATTTTGGCGCACGGGGCGACGTAGAGTAGGTGCAACATTACTTCTCTAATAGGGGAAGTGGGTATAGCACAGATGCGGGAGCAGTGGGGTATTCCACACTACGTCGAGATCCCTCTTGCGAAGACTGAGGATAGGGTTCAGATCGACCGTCGAGGGTATTACTCTTTCTATGCTTACCCCTTCCTAGTGGGGTACATGCTCCCGCTTCCAATGTTGGTGGTTGACTTTTGTCGTTATTATTGTGTGTTAGGCCCAACTTTCTCCTTACCTTTATAAACTGTTTCTCATATTTATCAAGTACGCGGAGCTAGCCAGTAGGGAGGTCACTCTGAGGCACGTGCTTAGACTCTTTGCTCCTCAAAAGATCCGCGACACCATGATCCATATGCGCCCTCGAGGGTCGAGGGGATTGGTGGTCGAGATGGACGACAGGACCAACCGTTAGTTCTTTGAAAATTTCTTCTATATTCAGACTGAGCACCTGGTGGCGGACCGAGCGGGTTCCCAGAAGTTTGGAACTTTGCACGTAAGTTCTCATTCCCGACTGGGAAAAATGCCCTGTTTTGACCTACTTTATGTCTTGTTTTTGTAGTTGTTGATTTACTTTAATGTTTTGTAGCTGAAAAGCTGCCGCTGTCGGCTGTCTCCTTTGGAGGGGATTCGGGAATAGGTCAAGGCCGTGCTTCCTCATACTGTAGGGATTCGCACCTGGTCGACTTTTTAGGATAGACACGGACGCAGGCCCCTGACAGGTGAAATAGCGGTCCTACTTCATTTCTGTTCTGCCTTAGTTTTACTTTATTCAACAAACCTTTTTTTTGTTGTGGTTAGGGAGAACTCGCCGCATCAGAGCTCCTCAGTTATCTTTCCATCGACCGGCTATATCCGCTCGACTTACTGCAGCGCCTGCGCCTCGTCCGGTATCGAGGGAAGTGTCAGCCGAATCATCGGTGGCCACCTCTCTGACACGAGCTGCGTCTCAAGACATGGGGCTGTCTGTGACCGCCCGCCCTCGGACTGACTCACCATCTACCAAAGAGGAAGAAGGGCTATCAAAAAGGCGGAGGGTAGCATTTGCGGTGGCTCCTCCAACGGTGATCAATTTGGATTCTCCACCAGCGGATTTAGAGAGGGAATTTGTTATGGCATCTGCCGTCGGGGGGGGGGGGGGCAA
>MU715954.1:120266-170588 GCA_026770625.1 Nicotiana glauca | reverse complement strand
GGGGGGGGGGGGGAGCAATTAGTTGAAGTTGCCCCTATCAGTTTCAGCCAAGAGAATTTTGCTATTTTGGAGACTCGGTTGGAAGTTCCCTCTGCTGAGGCGGAGGGTCAATCTCCAGAGGTCGCCGTTATGACTTTGAACGTACCTTCATCGACCGTGGCGGGTGGTTATGGACCCTTGGCGGAGGAGAGGGGAAAGAATGTGGTGGGGGACGAGTACGAGTCTGAGTCTGATTTGGAACCCCACGACATATGCACGTTTGAGGAGGGCGTCACCAACTCTGCGGTTCACGCAGGGGCCTGGCCCGTTTCATTGAAGTTTCTTCAAATTTGAACCTGCTAACCCAAGGAAGTAGCTTGGTGTCACAATTTTTGAGTTGTTATGTTTGGAGGCTGAGAACGCGTCCCTGGGGAGTGTTTCTAATGTTGAGGTGATGGATGAAGTCACCGTGATGGGCCTGAGGGTACGTAGCGCGATTCTGGTTGTTTCTTCCTTGTCTTAGCCTGGGCTATAGTTCTAATTTCTCCTTGTTTTGCATACTTACTTGCTAGAGGTGGAGGGCATCCGCAGAGCTAATGTTTGTTTGAGGATCTTCTTGTAGATGCTGGGCAAATATCGTCATTACCATGACAGGTGCCGAGAGCTGCACGAGCGACTGAGGAATGACCCTTGTAATCGAGCTCTAGGTGCGGAGCTAGAAAAGTGGGACCAAGAGCTGCTACAAGCGCTTGGTATAAAATGCATGCCCGATGAGCGAATTCGTATGAAGGATGAGGAGCTCGAGGTGGCAAGGGGGGTCGCTGCTAAATGTGTGCGCCTGGGAGATAAGTTAAGGGAGATGGAGTTGGAGGCAGAGCAGAACCAGGTTAAAGCAGCGGAAATGGCCGTGGAGTGGAGCGGGAAGTTAGCGGCGCTGGAGGGGGAGATTACTGCCTTGAAACTCCGGGAGAGGGATGCCTCGATGAGGGCCAGGGAATTGGAGGAGGCGATCCGCGTTCATGAGGCTGAACGAGAGACAGAGAGGACTACTGCGGTCCTTAGGGAAGAGGGGCTCGAGGAGCGGATTAATGTCTTTTACCGGGAGGCCGAATTTCTGTCGGATCGGATTGCGGCCTTGGAGGAGGAGAACAGCGGTTGCAGAACCAAGGTGGGTCATCACACACTGCTGTTCCCAACTAGGCCCGTGAACTTTGGGTCTATGCTGAAGCTCAATGGATATCTTCAAGAACTTGTGGGAAGCAGGTACTGTGATCGAGGCGGCTTTCGAGGTGGCACGTCAGAAGGCTCGTGAGGCCCATGCTGATTTTGGTTATGATGTGGCGACGCCCGAGGCTAACGATGGTACAAGTGGTTGTGAGGGTGGAATCGAGTGAAAAAATTTATTCTTGGTTTTTTCTTTGTTCCGTTCGCCGGTTGGCGTTCGTACATTGTTGTTTTTCTTTGTTTTTTTTCTTATGTCGACCGGCCCTGGCCTGGTGTAAGCGTGGAAGACCTACTTTCTCAACTTTGTGGATAAATGAATTTCCTCTTTCGTCGTTTGTCTTGTGCCTATTTCATACCTTGTTTTCTATTTTTAGCATACTTGAAGTATCAACTTTTTGTGTTTGATAGGGGTTGGTGTATGATCCCCTAACTGATGATGGTTCTTATCCTTTATCTCGATATGAGTGAGGTGGAATTGCCGTCTTATGGCGAGGAAGCTTAGCCCCAGTTCCAATTTGACTGAGGTCAAACTTATTTTGATGGCGAAGGCACTTAGCCTTATTATCGGTTCGAACGAGGTCAAACTTATTACATTTGATGGCGAAAGCCCCTAGCCTTAGTCTCGGTTTGGACGAGGTTGAACTTGCTGCATTTGACGGCGAGGGCACTTAGCCTTACTCCCAGTTCAACTGGAGTCGAACTTTCTTTGATGGCGAATACACTTAGCCTTAGTCCTAGTTCAACTAAGGTCGAACTTATGTTGATGGCAAAGGCACTTAGCCTTATTCCCAGTTCGAACGAGGTCGAACTCATGTTGATGGCGAAGACACTTGCTTTATTCCTAGTTCGACTGAGGTCGAACATACGTTGATGGCGAAGGCACTTAGCCTTATTCCCAGTTCGACTGAGGTCGAACTTACGTTGATGGAGAAGGTACCTAGCCTTCTTCTCAGTTCGAACGAGGTCGAACTTTTGTTGATGGCGATGGCACTTGGCCTTCTTCTCAGTTCGAACGAGGTCGAACTTACGTTGATGGCGAAGGCACTTAGCCTTATTCCCAATTTGACTTAGGTCAAACTTACTTTGATGGCGAAGGCACTTAGCCTTATTCCCAATTTGAACGAGTTCAAACTTACTTTGATGGTGAAGGCACTTAGCCTTAGTCCCAGTTCGACTGAGGTCGAAGTTATGTCGATGGCAAAGGCACTTAGCCTTATTCCCAGTTCGACTAAGGTCGAACTTATGTTGATGGCGAAGGCACTTAGCCTTCTTCTTAGTTCGAACGAGGTCTAACTTACGTTGATGGTGAAGGTACTTAGCTTTATTCTTAGTTCGAACGAGGTTGAACTTGCTGCATTTGATGACGGAGGCACTTAGCCTTAGTCCCAGTTCGACTGAGGTCAAACTTATGTTGATGGCGAAGGCACTTAGCATTATTCCTAGTTCGACTGAGGTCGAACTTACTTCGATGGCGAAGGCACTTAGCCTTATTCCCAGTTCTACTGAGGTCGAACTTACTTTGATGGCGAAGGCACTTAGCCTTATTCCCAGTTCTACTGAGGTCGAACTTACTTTGATGGTGAAGGCACTTAGCCTTATTCCTAGTTCGACTGAGGTCGAACTTACTTTGATGGCTAAGGCACTTAGCCTTAGTCCCAGTTCGACTGAGGTCGAACGTATGTTGATGGCGAAGGCACTTAGCCTTATTCCCAGTTCATTTGAGGTCGAACTTACTTTGATGGCGAAGGCACTTAGCCTTATTCCCAGTTCGACTAAGGTCGAACTTACTTTGATGGCGAAGGCACTTAACCTTATTCCCAGTTCGACTGAGGTCGAACTTACTTTGATGGCGAAGGCACTTAGCCTTAGTCCCAGTTCGACTGAGGTCGAACATATGTTGATGGCGAAGGCACTTAGCCTTATTCCCAGTTCGACTGAGGTCGAACTTACTTTGATGGCGAAGGCACTTAGCCTTATTCCCAGTTCGACTGAGGTCGAACCTACTTTGATGGCGAAGGCACTTAGCCTTATTCCCAGTTCGACTGAGGTCGAACTTACTTTGATGGTGAAGGCTCTTAGCCTTCTTCTTAGTTAGAACATGGTTGAACTTATGTTGATGGCGAAGGCACTTAGCCTTATTATCAGTTCGAACGAGGTCGAACTTACTTTGATGGCGTTGTTTCTGGGTGATTTTCGATCCCTAGCCAGAAACATCCCTGTGCCAGGTTCCGGCCTGACGCCACATTAGGGGTGAAGGCAATACTTCACACTTCTGTCCTGAGGGAGAATGGGGGTTTCTTCTTCTCGTTTGGCTGTTTCAAGATTAACTGGGCAGAGGATGTTAGTCTCCTTTGATGCATTCGAGTATTCTGTGCTCGATGCGCTTTCTTTGGCTTGTTTGAGTTGGGTTGCTTTCTTTTTGGACGTTTCTTTGGCTTCGATCCAGGAAGAAACTATGTGATTTCGCTAGGAAATCCCCACAGATGGCGCCAAATTGTTTGACTGAAAAGTTATCAAATACTTTCCGAGCAAATCAATCGATATAAATCAAGGGTAAATCATAGTCAATCACAATTAATCACTGAATCAGAAGGTAAATTTGGGATATATGAATAATCAATTGGAGGATGATACAAATAGGATTTTATTCATCATAGTAGCTTGACTTGCCTCTCCTTAGAGAGGTTCAGGATCTTACAGTTGTCTTGTTCATCACCCTATTCATGGAGCGTATTTCTCCATTCTTATCTGTTCAGAGTTGTGTAGGAAAAGAAGCCCCCTTTGAAGGTTCTCTTTCTTGGTATTTATAGCTTCAAGCTCTGTGAGCTGGTCACGAGTTGTTGTAGTTTGCTCGAGGAGACGTCCTCTTTTCGCGAAAGTGCTGTGACCCCCTTGTTCGCCTTAAGAACAGCTGTCATGAGTTAAAAGTCAACAGCAATGACCATTCGTTATAAGTTGATTAGGACGGGGCTGGCCCGTTGGCTGTCGGATGGTTGGATTTCTACCAATACAACTTCTAGATTTGACTAGTGGATTCCATCAAAGTATTTGGTCTTACTTACTATAAGCTATAAGATAACTTAATTTTGTTGTTGAAAATCTAAAATTCATATATCATGAAAGGATTTAACTCATTTTCAAGGTGAACGTAGGTTAGTGACATAAAAGTCGATTTTGGTGTTGGGTGAATTTGCGTTACTCCATTGATTCAACTTCAGGACAAATAATTTGTTTCTTTTTATCGTTTAAAGGATCAAATATAGACTATTTAATTTAGTCCGGAAGAAATGTGATTTGTTTATATATACTGTAACAGGAGGATATAAAGCTACGGTGTGTCGTTGCTTTGTTGTTTATTTTTCAAGCAGTTTCACACTTGTAATATATTTGTTTATAGTATTTTTATGTTTAAGTTAGCAGAGCACTTATGATTTTAAATTTTTGGTCCATCACTAGATTTGATGGGATTATATTGGTAATTCTAGTTAACTAAATTTTAGTTTTCAATATAGTTAATAAAGCAAAGTTTATTAAATATACGATGAGAATCAAAAGCACTCGCTTTTGATAATCTTATGGGTCAAAACGTTTAAATATATTTAAGGTCCTCTTTTGAACTTATCCAAAATATAAGGTTTTTTTTTGTCATTTTCTCTCAGATTTCAGGTGAGTATTTTAAAAAAATGATCAAAGTTATTTTTGTGAAAACTGAAGCGGCAACAACAACAACAACAACCACCCAGTATAATCCCGCTTAGTGGGATTTGGGGAGGGTAGTGTGTACGCAGACCTTACCCCTACTCTGGGATAGAGAGTGTTTCCAAATAAACCCCCGACATCCTTCCCTCAAAGAACTTCCCACCTTGCTCTTGGGGAGACTTGAACTCACGACCTCTTGGTTGGAAGTGGAGGTTGCTTACCATCAGAACAATCCTTCTTGAAAACTGAAGCAAAATAAAATGATATTTATTTAACAAAAGAAAGAATAGTAACTTTGGGTTAACGAGCACGCGTTATGTCAGGTAGGACTCATGTCTTTAAAAGACACATTTGAAATGTCTAACTTACAATATATGCCAAGTTCAAGGGGCTATCTGTATTTGGCATATTTCAACTATAATACTACTAAAGTTTAATAATTATTTACTTTAAGAAGGTAAAATATATAGTTTGGCAAAAAACAAAAATTAAAAAAATTGTGAGTTTTTAATTGTTCCAAAGTTAAGACATTGTTGTTAGATTTGTATATCATAACAACTTTAACATTATTCCATTATTTATACTTGTAAAATATGATAGATATTTTATTTTCTATGAGTTTCTAAATCCTTTTTAATTTTCTTAAACTTTAAATGTATTTTTCATATTTTTGTATTACGTTATTTTATTAATTTATAAATTAAAAAATTTAGTTTCATGGGGCTTATGGCTCATCTCATATTCAAACATCACTGAGTCACGCCTCCATTTCTAAAACACTGTTCAAAGCAGTCGAGTTAACTTTTATTATTATTTGTCTTATTTGTATTTCTTGTTTTATCAGTCAAATCAATGTAAGTACATTTAAATTCCGTTCTTGTAATTTTGAATTATGAGAATTCAGTAGTCAAATTTATCTTAATTGGATTAATAAATGATATCACATATAAGCAGATTATTTTACACTTCTAATTTCATTCAACAAGATTATAGTCATTAATTAGTTAGCCATCACTAAGTGTTGCTGTTTAACCTTTGTATAATTGTGGGATTTAAATTATATACATTGACTGTATTATCAGTACAATTAATTGGCTATAATAGATAAATACTTTTTTTTTCTACTTAGCGTATCAGTATTATAAAGAGTGACTTGTTATTGGGGCAATTGCATCTATACCCGTTTTTTGTGCCACATTTTAACCTATGCCCGCTTTGCAAAAAAAATTGCAAGCGTACCCGCTTTTTCGCAATCTTTCAGCACACGGGGCTGAAGTAGCAAAGACAATCACACAAAACTTCAGCATTTTAGTAGCCGGGCCTGAAGTTCAGCTCTAGAGCTGAAGTTTTTGTTTTGTAACTCGCGAACTTCAGCTCCAGAGCTGAAGTTTTATTTTACAAGCTTTTGTTTAGCAACTGGGAAACTTCAGCTCTAGAGCTGAAGTTTTTGTCTTTGTAACCGGAAAACTTCAGCTCTAGAGCTGAAGTTTGTCAGTTATAAAATAAAAACTTCAGCTCTAGAGCTGAATTTTCTATGTTGTAACTAGGAAACTTCAGTTCTAGAGCTGAAGTTTCTATGTTGTAAATAGAAAACTTCAGCTCTAGAGCTGAAGTTTGCCACTCTAGAGCTGAAGTTTTCAAGTTATAAAATAAAAACTTCAGCTTTAGAGCTGAAGTTTCTATGTTGTAACTAGAAAACTTCAGCTCTAGAGCTGAAGTTTTCAAGTTATAAAATAAAAACTTCAGCTCTAGAGCTGTAGTTTCTATGTTGTAACTAGAAAACTTCAGCTCTAGAGCTGAAGTTTTTGTTTTGTAGCCCCAAAACTTCAGCTCTAGAGCTGAAGTTTCTATGTTGTAACTAGAAAACTTCAGCTCTAGAGCTGAAGTTTCTATGTTGTAACTAGAAAACTTCAGCTCTAGAGCTGAAGTTTTTGTTTAGTAGCCTCAAAACTTCAGCTCTAGAGCTGAAGTTTTTAAGTCATAAAATAAAAACTTCAGCTCTAGAGCTGAAGTTTTCCAGTTATAAAATAAAAACTTCAGCTCTTGAGCTGAAGTTTTTGTTTAGTAACCCGGAAACTTCAGCTCTAGTTATAAAATAAAAATTTCAGCTCTAGAGCTGAAGTTTTTCAGTTATAAAGGGAAGCTGAAGTTTTTTAAAAAGTGGGTACGGATGCAAACAAAAAGACAAAACGGCTACAGGTTAAAGAGGGGCGCCTCGTACAATTTTTACCTTGTTATTGTAGGTCAGACCCTGATGGAATATAAAATCATCACAGGTGCATTTCATACTTCTCTATTTTCTAACTATGTAATTTTTTTAGGTGCTTTAGGCCTCAAATTTTTGGGGCCCCCATTTTTCATTAGACCTAATAAGCTGTGTTTAAGTTTTAAAAAATATTTTGTGAAGTGAAAAAGTTTGAGTCTTTAACACGTATGGAGAAGAAGGATTTGCAACTGCTATGATTTCTGCCAAGAAAATTGCACTTGAAATGAAATCGACCTGAATTTCATAAGAAACGTATGATATATAGGAAATAACAATTTGATGGAATGTTGATAATATAATCTCAAAATCTTTCGAAGAGTATTTTAGGGTTATTACTTTATACATGGTAGACAAGACCATTTTTTTCACTTCAAAGTAGATTTGAACAATTCAAAGCATATGAAAATATTTTTAGTTTTCTATTTAGCAGTAAAAATTAAGATCACTAGATGATGAAAATTAAAAAAAATATTGCCTTAATGTTGAATGTTTCTCGGAGCATAATAATCAATTCGATATCGATAGTTTAGATTTATTTCAGAATTAAAAGTATTAAAAAAAATAATACAACTAGAAGATAACAGTTAAATTGATATACTCGATCAAATAAAAAAATTTGATTCTTTTTCAAATACTATCACACTTATGGAATAATGTTAATAACTCTTGTTTCTGTCGTTTCAGCAAAAAAAAATGAAAATTCAAATTGATAAAATCTCACCTAAGATCAACAATTAATGTCTTAATAAAGGTCAAATGGATTAGCTTTATTGTCAATGAAAGACTTATCAGAATTTATTTATTTTAAGAAAATTATTAATAATTTTGTATCTAAGAAATGCAAAAAAAATTAGACTTCAAATAAATAAATAATTAAAAAAAAAAGAAAAGTAAAGTTAAACAAGAAATATCTATAATATTAGCATTTAAGACCAAATTTATATGTACTAACTGTAGATTGGTATATAATAATTAACGGAGATTTGGTCAATCTTTTGAGATTTTCTTATGAACACATATTTGCATATATAAATACCCACTCTTTGTTCTAAAATCATTCACCGTAAAAGAAAATATTTCTAATGGAGAGTTTTGCTAAGAAAGTAATGTTGATTTTTCTGGTTATGGTTATTCTGGCTCTGCTGGAAGGTGCTCATCATGCAGCTGCACTTGATTGTTGCTGGTTTAACCCTTTCTGCTGTCCAGACTTCCATAAAAAGGGATTACCAAGGCATGGCCGTTGGCAAGAGGAATTTATTCAACCAAAAACATAGATCCTCTTTGTTCTTTAAAGAACTAAATATATGGATATGGAACCTTTTTGTTCTGAATAGAACTATTATGAAATAAAATAAAGCTTTTATTACTCTTTTGTTGTTTGTTTTTCTGATATTAAAGTAGATATATGTATTTTCTCTATCCATGAACACACATATATCGAGCACATTAAGTCACCAACAAGGTTTTCAAGTTTGTTCAAGCAATGAATTTCTTCAAGTTTAACGAGGAGCTTAATACAACACCTACCACTCTACAAATAATTTTGGTCAGTTATATAAATTCTCACGAACCATAGAACTCGATTTAAACTCGTATCAAATAAAAATAAATATAAAATATACTAATAATTCGTCACATTTTGAACATACTTTAAAAATAAAGAGACCATTCTTTCATGTACTCCGCACTAAGTACTTCATTGCCACTTTCTTGATATAAGTATCTCCGATTGTAGGCTAGAGATATAAGTTTTTGGCCATATTTTACTGTCAGTAAATTGTATTTGTAAAATAATTTTGGAGAATATAAAATAACATATAAACAAAATTGAAAAACAGAAATAAAATTTAATCCGAGCCCACTAAATTCACTGTGTTTCAGTCCCCTCCTAGTACCCAAGGTTGTGGATTATTTCCTCCTAGGATAGAACGAATTACATACTAATGTAGCGGTACTTCAAACCCAAGTATTTCAGCGAACACAAAGATCAGTAGCAAATCACAATTACTTTTGCTTTCTTAGTAGCTAAAACTATGCAGAAGACAGGAAGAGAAGTTAGAAATTCGTATGGAAAATCTGAGAGAATGGACTACTATTTATAGCCAATATATTAAGCTCAAGTTGAAGACGTGCATCTTTTCAGAAGGAATGTTTACGTAAAACGGCCATAACGTAAATGACTATTTATGCAATAATAAACAGAGAATTCATAACGAGGAGGAAACTTAATTTTCCGCTACGAAGATGGAAGATGGAAAACGGATAACGGATAACGCTTAATAATCCGTTGGATTTAATATTAATATTTCGTTAGATTTAATATTAATTTTTCGTTTATAAAAAACAGATATTTAATATTCTAATATGTAAATATTTACTATTAACAAATAAATTTGGTCTAAAAAATTAATCAATCAATAGATCATTTGACCAAATCCAAAGCCGAAGTCGAGCCGAGCGAGCGACGATGATGCAGGCGCGAGACTTGCCTTCTTCTTAACTCTTTAAGAGCTACAAGAAGAGCAATTGTATATATACCCATAAAAAATGTTTCCCTCTTCCAATATGGAACAATGTCACATTGTCAAGGGGAAAACTTAAAATTTCACTTAAAATTTTTATTTTTCCTCCATTTCCCATTCACCTTTTTTAAAGCTTATTTTAGCTTAAAAATCTCAACAAACCCTCACATGAATAGGGAATGGCTATATCACAAAAATATGCATGAAAAACTATATAATTCACAAGCAAGGATTAATTACAGCTGGAGAAGTAGGTTTCCCTTTTAACTTTCCTTAGGTAACTTATGTCGGATATACTCAGTCAATCGGTAGATTTGATATCTTTGAACCGTCGAACTTTGATGTATACCTAGACAACCATATGTCACACAACCAACCGTTAACTATCTTTTGTTCTCGTTGTTGTTTTCATGAACACCGCCCGGTTTTATAAGTGCATAGAGAAGTGACTTTACATAATTCTCCTTGAAGCGGCTAACATTTCACATTTACATAGGTGATTCCTAAACGTGTCATCCTGTAGATATACTATTTGATATACCCCATATCAAATATACAAATTATTAAAAAGTATTAATGCTTTATCTTTGGTTCTTAACATTGTCTCATCACGAGAATAGACCAAAATTTTAGTTGACAATGTTGAACCATAATTAATGACTTTGTTTGATATCCTTGAACCTAGATTTTGGGATCTCAATCTTCTAGGTAGAGTTACCGCCACAATGACTTGTTCTCAGCCATAGTCCCATTCCCCTTGATGATTTTTTAACTACCTCTCTAGTTAAGCCTTTTTAAAGTGGATCTGACACATTATCACTTGACTTTACGTAGTCAATCGTGATAATTCCTCTAGAGAGTAGTTGCCTAACGGTTTTATGTCTTAATCGTATATGACGAGATTTATCGTTATATATAACGCTCCCAGCCCTTCCAATTGCCGCTTGACTATCACAATGTATGCATATTGGTGCCAACGGTTTGGGAAAAAATGGAATGCCTTCCAAGAAATTTCGGAGCCATTCAGCTTCTTCACCGGCTTTATCTAAGGCTATGAACTCAGCCTCCATTATAGAGCGATGTGATGACCCAAAAGTTCATAAATTTACAAGTAAAATCTATGTTCCAAGGCCTTAAAATCCTCCTTTATCACACCTTGATTTGCGTGCGCGGTCCAGCATATATCCAAAATGCTTTTATGTAAAAATTTGAAGAAAATACTAATTTGGCCTTTACAATTGAATTTAAGTTGACTTCGATCAATATTTTAGGTAAACAGATCCGGTCCCGTGATTTGACGGTCCCGGAGGATCCATAAAAAAATATGGGACTTCAGTATATGCCCAAAATTTAATTCCGAGGTCCCAATCCCAAGAAATAAATTTTTGAAGAAAATTCTTTAACTGAAATTATAAGAGTTTTTGGAAATGTAATTGTGTTTGAATTTGATGGTATCGGGCTGTATCTTGGTTCCGGATCCCGGTACAGGTCTTATATGGTATTTAAGTTGAGTCTATAAAATTTGGTAAGAAACAGACTTGATATGACGTGAGTCG
Source organism: Nicotiana glauca (assembly GCA_026770625.1). NCBI lineage: Eukaryota > Viridiplantae > Streptophyta > Magnoliopsida > Solanales > Solanaceae > Nicotiana > Nicotiana glauca. The sequence goes on along the minus strand of MU715954.1, from coordinate 159,342 downwards.
GACCCTCGGTTGTTAAAATTTGAACTTAATAGTTCTTGAGAATTTTTATTAATTTTGATGATAAATTCATTGGTAAAGATGTTAATTTGGTGATTTGATCGCACGGGTAAGTCCATATGATTTTTTTTTTTTAGTGTGCATGTTTGGTTTGGATCCCCAAGGGCTCGAGTGAGTTTTGGATAGGCCACGGGATGTTTTCACACTTTGGAAAGATTGCAGGATTGCTGTTTCTGGTGTGCTGATGTTCTGTTCTTCGTGTTCCCGAAGGGACTCTCGCGGATACGAAGGGTAAGTTAGTCTGAAGGAAAAATTCTTTCTACGCGAATGCGAAACGCAGGTCGCGAACATGAAGCCTTGGGGGCAATACCCTTCGCGAACGCGGACCTGCTACCGCGAATGAGAAGGCCTATTGGCCAGGGACTGGGGGAAAGGGATTTTATTCTACGCGAACACGGCCACTTGACCGCGAAAGGGAAGGCCTGAGGATCTAAAGCTCCGCGAACGCGAGCCATTCAACACGAATGCGAAGGCCATCTGGGTCTGACCTGTCGCGAACGCGTAGGCCTGCCTAGTCATTTTAAAAATGATTTCAAAATGGGCAGAACTCATCCTCTTCATATTTTTGAACTTCCAAGACCTAGAGGCGATTTTCTTCACACAAATTCATCCCCAAAGTGTTGGTAATCAATTCTAAGTTGGTAATCAATTCTAAACTTTACTCTTTCAATTACACAATATTTTTATCACTTTTTAATAAAAAATCAAGAGTTTTCATGGTAAAAGTTAGAAATTGGGGTAGAGTTAGGGCTTTTTGAATAATTGGAATGTAGACCTCGTTTTGGGGTCAGATTTCAAAGCTAATTGCATATTTGGGCTCGTGGGTGAATGGGTGATCGGATTTTGGTCCGAACCTCGAGTTTTGACCAAGTGGGCCCGGGGTCAATTTTTGACTTTTTGGGGTAAATGATAGGAAACCTATATTTAAGCATTGGATATGAATCTTTAACGTTTGTTGATGTTGTTAAATTAATTTGGGCTAGATACAAGTAATTTGGAGGCAAATTTTAAAGAAAAAGCGGTGTTTGAGGTTTGAGTTGGTAGTGGAAGTTCGAGATAAGTGTTTGGTCTAACCTTAGCTTGAGGGAATAAGTATTTTGCTTTATTTGCTATGTGCTAGTGTAGTGTACGATTTATAGGTGTGGTGACGAGTATCTGTACATCATTGCCAAGCATGCTCTTGAGTCTTAAATGATAATAGTTGTGTTTCTTAATAAGTACTACAAATGCCTAAATTGTTGATTCTCCGTGTTGGGCAAGAATTATGATTATCTTCGTGGTATTTGGTTATTGTTGAGCATTGGCTCCAGTTGAGGTTTCATTTGTGAAGTTAGTTGTTGGTACAAGTTTGGTTATAAATGATTCCCTTGATGGGACGTATTTAATTCTTACTGTTAGTTCCCTTGTCGGGATGCGTTTATTCTTGTTGTTGATTCCCTTGTCGGGATTCTTTTGTGATTAGTGTTGATTTGTATATTGGAATAAGGTTGCACGCCGCGACAATATTATACGGGATCGGGTTGTATGCTGCAAAAACAAATAATAAAGGACGACAGGAGGGGTCGGGTTGCACGCCGTAACAATGATATATGATTTGGATTGGGTTGCACGCCGCAACAGTATTCTATGAATTGGATCGGGTTGCACGCCGAAACAGTGATATATAACTTGGATCGGATTGCGCGCCGCAATAATAAAGAATAAAATTAGACATTGATTCGTTAATTTTTTCCTTATTCTTACTGATGCGAAATTTGAGATGTTCTTTATGTTTTTCTCCTGAGATTCTATTGGTACCTGATATTCCCCACAGCACGTTCCCCTTCCTATCTTTAACTGCTAGTTTTCGTTATTATTGTTTGTCGTATATGTTGTAACAACACAGGTTTATTTGGTAGTCTTGTCCTAGCCTTGTCACTACTTCACCGAGGTTAGGCTCGACACTTACCAGCACATGAGGTCGGTTGTGCTTATACTACACTCTACACTGTGTGGAGATCTCGGTACCGAAGCTTTTGGACCATAGCGAGGTTGCTGCCTTCAGTCAAGCGGAGACATGAAGTAGTCCTGCAGATGTCCGTAGGCCTTAGCGTCCCCTTCTATCTTTTATATTCTATTTTAATTTTCTTCAGAGACAGATTGTATCTTTCTTTCCAGACAACTCTTTGTAGTATTCGTAGATTGTCCGTGATATAGTGACACTAGTTCTGGGTAGAGATGTGTTTTGCACTTTTTGTACTAGTATTTGGATAAGTTATTAGATTTCTCCTTCCGCATTCCTTTATTATTATCAACATCTGCTGTTGATCACATGTTGATTTAAATTGGTTAAAAGTTTAAGAAAAAGGTAATAAGATATATAATACTCAGTTTGCCTAGCTTTCACGAGTAGGCGCCATCACGACTCCCGAGGGTGGGAAGTCCGGATCGTGATAAGTTGGTATCAGAGCTCAAGGTTGCTTAGGTCTCAGAATTCATGGACAAACTTGGTAGAGTCTGAGGGATCGGTACAGAGACGTCTGTGCTTATCCTCCAAAGGCAAAAGTGTTAGGAACAGTTTCACTTTTATTCATCTATGTCGTGCAGTTTGGTTTCTTAATGCTAATTGAATTTCTACTATGTTCTTTCATAAATGGCCAAAACATGTGCTTTTTCATCCGCTAACCAGCAGCTTGAGCCCCCAGCAGCAATACCCACAAAGGGCAGAGGACGAAGCCGAGGTCGTGCTAGGGGTAGAGCCCAGCTCAGAGCAGCAGCACCAGTAGCGGAGCCTCAGGTAGAGTTTGATGATGAGGTTCTGGCCCAGACAGTTTCGGTGGGCCCAGCTCAAGTCCCAAAAGGGTTCATTGCTACCCTAATACTCCAGGATGCTCTGGTCCGTCTAGTGGGCCTTATGGAGAGTGTCACCGGGACAGGCTTACTTCCTTTAGCACCAACCGTCTCTCAGGAGGGGAGAAGAGTATAAAATCCCGCTACCCGTACTCAGGAACACATGGCTCCCCAGTTTCAGACTCCAGCAGCTCAGCTAGCTGGAGCAGTTTAGCCGATGTGGTAGCTCAGACTGGTAATGGCGCAGCTATGTCTGCCGATATTTTTTGAAGGTTGGACAGGTTCACCAAGCTGTTCACTACTACTTATGGTGGTACATCTTCAGAGGATCCCTAGGATTACTTAGACAGGTGTCATAAGGTTCTTCGGAACATGGGGATAGTGGAGACCAATGGAGTTGACTTTGCTGCTTTTCATCTATCAGATTCCGCCAAGACTTGTTGGAAGGACTATTAATTGGCTAGGCCAGCTGGGTCGCCTGGCTTGACTTGGGATCAGTTCTCTCAACTATTTCTGGAGAAGTTTCTTCCTATCACCTAGAGGGAGGACTATCGGAGGCAGTTTGAGCATCTCCAATAGGTCTCTATGACCGTCACTCAGTACGAGACCATATTCATTGCTTTTGCCCGTCATGCTCTTATTATACTTCCCACCGAGAAAGAGAGGTTGAGGAGGTTCATTGAGGGACTCGCTCAGCCTATTCGATTGCAGATGGCTAAGGAGACTGGGGGCGAGATTTCTTTTAAGGATGTGGCTAATGTGTCCAGGAGAGTTGAGATGGTTCAATCGCAGGGTAGTGGTCAGGGGTCTGATAAGAGGCCCCGTCTTTCATGTAGGTTTAATGGTGCCTCATCTGGAGGAAGGTATTTTTTTGGTAGGGGCCATCCTCTCAGGCCGTTTTATTTAGCACTTCAGACTTTTCATGGTGCATCAAGTGGCCGTGGTTCTCGTATACAGTATTTTGATCAGTAGTTCTACCGTGCACCATCAGCTCCTATCAGAGCACCCCCTCTTTAGAGCTATTTTCATGGTCAGCCGGCCCGCCAGGGTCAGTCTCAGTTTTCTCAGCCGTAGCACTCAGGTGGATGCTTTAAGTGCGGTGAGTATGGTGATATCCGGAGGGCTTGACCGAGATTAGTGTTTGTTCAGTCGCAGCAACAAGTTTTCGTGTTATGGTTCAGGAACCAGGCGTCCCACCTCCCGCTCAACCAGCTAGGTGTGGGGGTATAGGTGCTAGAGGTGGAGGTAGAGGTATTAGGGGTGGAGGTCAGGCTGCTAGAGGTGGAGGCCAGTTAGCAGGAGGCCATTCTAGGGACGTAGCTCAAAGTTGTGAGGCCCAGCCCCGATGTTATGCTCTTCCATCTAGGCCCGAGGCTGAGGCCTCCGATGCAGTTATCATAGGTACTGTTCTGGTATGTAGTAGAGATGCTTCGGTTCTATTTTATCCAGGGTCTACATGCTCCTATGTGTCATCTTATTTTGCCCCATCTATGGTCATGCCTAGTTAGTCTATGAGTGCTCCTTTATATGTGTCTATACCGGTAGGTGATTCTATTGTGGTGAATTGTATTCATCGTTCATGTATAGTAGTGATTGGGAGTTTTGAGACCAGAGTAGATCAGTTACTTTTGGATATGGTCGATTTTGATGTCATATTGGGGATGGACTAGTTATCACCTTACCACACTATCTTGGAATGTCATGCCAAGATTGTGACCTTAGCTTTGCCTGGTTTACCTTGTTTAGAGTAGAGGGGGACTCTTGGTTATTCCACCCGTAAGGTTATCTTATATATGAAGGCTCGGTGTATGGTTAAGAAGGGATGTTTGGCCTATTTGGCGTATGTTCGTGATTCTAGTAACGAGGTACCTTCTATGGATTCTGTGCCTGTTGTTCATGAGTTTCCATAGGTATTTCCTGTAGACCTGCTGAGTATGCTTCCCAACAAGGATATTGAATTTTGCATTGGTTTGGCTCCGGGCACTCAGCCCATTTCTATTTCGCCGTATTGTATAACCCCGCCAGAGTTGAAAGAATTGAGAATAGTTGCAATACTTGCTTGATAAGGGATTCATTAGACCTATTGTCTTTCCTTGGGGTGCTTCGGTGTTGTTTTTTAAGAAGAAAGACGGATCAATGAGGATGTGTATAGATTATCAGTAGTTGAACAAGGTCACAATCAAGAATAAGTATCCACTGACGAGGATTGATGATTTGTTTGATCAGCTTTAGGGTACCAAAGTGTGTTTGAAGATTGATTTGAGATCTGACTACCATAAGTTGTTCCTAAAATAAATTTTCGCACTCGTTACGGGCATTATGAGTTCTTGACGATGTCATTCAGGTTGACAAATTCCCCAGCAGCTTTCATGGATTTGATGAACCGAGTGTTCAAGCCTTGATTGGATTCCTTCGTGATAGTCTTCATTGATGATATTTTGATCTATTCCCATGGTAGAGAAGAGCATGAGCAACATCTGAGATTTGTTCTTCAGACTTGGAGAGATAGTTAGTTGTATGCTAAGTTTTAGAAGTGTGAGTTTTTGTTGGGTTCGGCTGCATTCTTAGGTTATGTTGTATCAGCAGAGGGTATTTAGGTGGATCTTAAGAAAATTGTGGCAGTCAAGGACTAGCCTAGACCCACATCAGTTATAAAGATCCGGAGTTTCTTAGGTTTGGGGGGCTATTACCATCGATTTGTGGAGGGGTTTTCAGATATTGCAGCCCCAATGACTAGGTTGACCCAGAAGGGTGGCCAGTTCAAGTGGTCGGATGAGTTTGAGGCGAACTTTCAGAAGATCAAGATAACTTTCACTACGACGCCAGTGTTGGTTTTGCCCACAGGTTCAGGGTCATATACACTATATCATGATGCATCGCATATTGGACTTGGTACAGTGTTGATGCATAATGGCAAGGTTATTGTATATACTTTGCGACAGTTGAAGATTCACGAGAAGAATTATCCAGTTCATGATTTGGAATTAGCAGTCGTTGTTCACGCGCTGAAAATTTGGAGGCATTATTTGTATGGCATGTCATGTGTGGTGTTCACAGATCAAAAAAATTTTCAATACTTGTTCCAGCAGAAGGAGCTACATTTGAGGCAGAGGAGGTGGTTGGAGCTTTTGAAAGACTATGATATCACCATCTTATATCATCTGGGAAAGTTCAATGTAGTAGTCGACGCATTGAGTAGGAATTTAGCTAGTATGGGTAGCCTTGCATATATTCCAGTCTTTGAGAGATCGCTTGTTTTTTATGTTCAGGCTTTGGCCAATCAGTTCATGAGGTTGGATATTTCTGAGCCCAGCCGTGTTCTAACTTGCACAGTCGCTTGTTCTTCATTATTTGAGCATATCCGAGATCGGCAGTATGATGATCCTCATTTGTTTGTCCTTAGATACACAGTGCGGCATGGAGGTGCTAAGCAGGTTACAGTTATAGATGACGGAGTTGTGAGGATGCGGGGTCGTATTTGTGTGCCTAATGTGGATGGACTTCATGAGTTGATTCTAGAGGAGGCCTATAATTCCCGGTATCTATTCACCCGAGCACCGCTAAGATGTATCAAGAGTTGCGGCAGCATTACTTGTGAAAGAAAATAAAGAAGGATATTATTTCCTATGTGGCTCGGTGTTTGAATTGTCAGCAGGTAAAGTATGAGCATTAGTGACATGGTGGTTTGTTTCAGAGGATTGAGCTTCCTGAGTGGAAGTGGGAGCGTATCACGATGGACTTTGTTTTTGGACTCTCACGGACTCTGAGGAAGTTCGATGGAGTGTGAGTTTTCATTCCTATGTCAGTCTCCTATTCTTCCGAGAGGTTAGTAGAGATCTATATCCAGGAGATTGTTCGTCTTCATGGTATGCTCGTGTCTATCATTTCTGATCAAGGTACGTAGTTTAAATCACACTTCTGGAGATCAGTAAAACATGAGTTGGGCATATAGGTCTAGTTGAGAACAACATTTCATCCCCAAACGGACGGACAGTCCGAGCGTACTATTCAGATTTTGGAGGATATGCTCCGAGCTTGTGTTATGGACTTTGGAGTTTCCTGGGATCATTTCTTTCCTTTAGCAGAGTTTGCATACAATAATAGCTACCCGTCGAGCATTCAGATGGCTCCCTATGAAGCATTATATAGTAGGCAGCATCGGTACCCGGTTGGATGGTTTGAGCCGGGAGAGGCTCGGTTGTTGGGTACAGATTTAGTCCAGGATGCCTTGGATAAGGTGAAGATTATTCAAGACATGCTTCGTACAACTCAATCTAGGAAGAAAAGTTATATCGACCGTAAGGTTCGTTTTCGCCGAGTTTATCAGCTGTGCATCCAGTGTTTCATGTGTTCATGCTTTGAATGTATCACAACGATCCATCCCACGTGTTAGAATTAAGCACTTTCCAGTTGGACAAGGACTTGACCTATGGGGAGGATTCGTTAGCTATTCTAGACCAGCAAGTTCGTCAGTTGAGATTGAAGAAGTTCCCTTCGGTTCGTGTTCAGTGGAGAGGTTAGCCTGCCGAGGCAGCTACCTGGGAGTCCATGTCTGATATGCAAAGCCGTTATTCCCATCTTTTCCCTGACTCAGGTACTTTTTTTCTATGTCCGTTCGAGTACGAACAGTTATTTTAGAGGTGGAGGACGTGATGACCCTAAAGGTCATCACTTAATTTACAAGTAAAATCTGTGTTCCAAGGCCTTAAAAGCCTCCTTTTATCTCACCTTGATTTGCGTGTGTGGTCCGACATATATCCGAAATGGTTTTATGTGAAAATTTTCTGAAAATGCTAATTTGGCCTTTAAAATTAAATTTAAATTGACTTCGGTCAATATTTTGGGTAAACGGACCCGGACCTGTAATTTGACTGTCTCGGAGGGTCCGTAGAAAAATATGAGACTTGAGCGTATGCCCGAAATTGAATTCCGAGGTCCCAAGCCCGAGAAAGGAATTTTTGAAGAAAATTATTTAATAGAAATTATATGAGTTTTAAGAAATTTAAATGTGTTTGAATTTGACGGTATCGGCCCATATCTTGAATTCGGAGCCCGGTATAGGTCTTGTATGGTATTTAAGTCGAGCTTGTAAAATTTGGTAAGAAATGGACTTGATATGACGTGAATCGGACCTGCAGTTGTTAAAATTTGAACTTAAGAGTTCTTGAGATTTTTCTTTGATTTTGATGCTAAATTCGTTGATAAAGATGTTAACTTGGCGATTTGATCGCACGAGTAAGTCCATATGATGTTTTTAGGTTAGTGTGCATGTTTGGTTTGGAGCCCCGAGGGCTTGTATGAGTTTTGGATAGGCCATGGGATGTTTTTGCACTTATAAAAGATTGCAGGTTTGTTGTTTTTGGTGTGCTGATGCTTTGTTCTTCGCATTCGCGAAGGGACTCTTGGGAATGCGAAGGGTAAGTTAGTCTGAAGGAAAAATTCCTTCTATGCGAACGCAAAACACAGGTCGCGAACGCGAAGCCTTGTGGTGTTACCCTTTGCGAACGCGGACCTGCTATTGTGAACGTGAAGGCCTTTTGGCCTGGGACTAGGGGAAAGATTTTTGTTCTACTCGAACGCGGCCACTTGACCGCGAACGTGAAGGATTGAGGATCTAAAGCTCCGCGAACGCGAGCCATTCAACACGAACGCGAAGGTCATCTGGGCCTGACCTATCGCGAACGCGACATGCCCATCGCGAACGCGATGAAGGCCTGCCTAATCATTTTAAGAAAGATTTCAAAATGGACAGAACTCATTTTCTTCATATTTTCAAACTTCCAAGACCTAGAGGTGATTTTATTCACACAAATTCATCCCCAAAGTGTTGGTAATCAATTCTAAACTTTACTCTTTCAATTACCCAATATTTTTTTATTACTTTTGAATAAAAAATCAAGAGTTTTCATGGTAGAAATTAGGAATCGGGGCAGAGTTAGGGATATTTGAATAATTGGAATTTAGAGGCGGATTTCGAATCTAATTGCATATTCAGGCTCATGGGTGAATGGTTTGGTCCGAATCTCGAGTTTTGACCAAGCGGGCCCGAGGTTAATTTTTCACTTTTTTAGAAAAATGATATGAAGCCTATAATTAAGCATTGTGTATGAATTCTTTAACATTTATTGATGTTGTTAAATTAATTTGGGCTAGATACAAGTAATTTGGCAGCAAATTCTAAAGGAAAAGTGGTGTTTGAGGCTTGAGTTGGCCGTGGAAGTTCGAGGTAAGTGTTTGGTATAACTCTAGCTTGATGGAATATATATTGTGCTTTATTTATGATGTGCTAGTGTAGTGTACGATGTATAGGTGTGGTGACGAGTATCTATACGTCATTGTCCATCATGCCCTGAGTCTTAAATTGAAATAGTTGTGTTTCTTAATAAGTACGACAAATCCCTAAATAGTTGATTCTCCATGTTGGGCAAGAATTATGATTATCTTCATGGTATTTGTTTATTGTTGAGCATTCGCTCCAATTAAGGTTTCATTTGTGAAGTTAATTATTGGTACAAGTTTGGTTATAGCTGATTCCTTTGCCGGGACGTATTTAGTTCTTTCTGTTGGTTCCCTTGCAGGGATGTGTTTATTCTTATTGTTGATTCTCTTGCCAGGATATTGTTGTTTCCTTATTTTTCCTTTGCCTGAATTCTTTTATGATTGTAGTTGATTTGTATATTGGGATTGGGTTGCACGCCCCAACAATATGCTATGACATGAGGGTTCGAGCTGCATGTCGCAATAGTGATATATGATTTGGATCGGGTTGCACACCGCAACTGTATTCTATGAATTGGATCGAGTTGTACGCTACAACAGCATTACTGACTTGGATCGAGTTGCAAGCTACAACAATAAAGAATAAAAATGGGCATTAATTCGTCACTGTTTTCCTTATTCTTACTTATGCGAACTTTGAGATGTTCTTTATGTTTTTCTCTTGAGATGATATTGGTACCTGATATTCCCCGCAACATGTTCCACTTTCCATCTTTAACAGCTTGTTTCCGTTATTATTGCTTGTCATATATGTTGTAACTGCACATGTTTATTTGGTAGTCTTGTCTTAGCCTTGTAACTACTTCGCCAAGGTTAGGCTCGGCACTTACCAACACATGAGGTCGGTTGTGATGATATTACACTCTGCATTATGTGTAGATCTCGGTACCGGAGCTTTTGGACAATTGTGAGGTTGCTGCCTTTAGTCCAGCGGAGACTCGAGGTAGTCCTGCAGACATCCGTAGGCCTCGACGTCCCCTTCTATCTTTTATTTTCTATTTTTATTTACTTCAGAGACATATTGTATCTTTCTTTCTAGATAACTCTTTGTAGTATTCGTAGATGGTCCGTGATATTGTGACACCAGTTCTGAGTAGAGATGTATTTTGCATTTTTTGTACTAGTATTTTGCTAAGTTATTAGATTTCGTCTGTCACATTTATTTAATTATTATTAATATTCCATTGTTGATCGCATGTTGATTTAAAATTGTTAAAAGGTTAAGAAAAATGGTAATAAGATATATAATACTTGGCTTGCCTAGCTTTTACGAGTAGGCGCCATCCCGAATCCCGAAGGTGGGAAGTCCGGGTCGTGACAAGCGGGCAATACAAGTTTGTTTTGACGGCATCCAAGGTACCACTCCTTTACCAATTGCGAATACATATCCACTTGTAGACTTAGAATCAGTTGAACCGGTGGTCCAATTTGTATCATAGTATCCCTCAATCACCGCAGGATATTTACTATATTGCAAAACAAAGTCCTGGGTATGTTCTAAATATCCCAAAACTCGTTTCATTGCCATAAAATAAGATTGACCTGGATAGCTCGTGTAACGACTCGATTTACTTATAGCATAAGTTATATCTGGTTATGTACAATTCATGATATACATTAAGCATCCCAACACACGAGCATAATTCAATTGTGATATGCTTTGATCTTTGTTCTTTGCTAATGAAAGATTCATGTCAATTGGAGCCTTTGCAACTTTAAGCCCTAAGTGCTTGAATTTTTCAAGTACTGTCTTAATATAATGAGATTCTGACAATGCCAGACCTTGAGGAGTCTTATGGATCTTAATCCCCAGAATTAAATCAGCAACTCCCAATTCCGTCATATCAAACTTGCTAGTTACCATACGCTTTGTAGCATTTATGTTGGCAATGTCACTACTCACTATTGTTGATACCCTATTTTTCCCTATATATATTTTATATGCAAAGTACCTTCAAAATAGCATATATATGCATATATAGGTATATCCAAGTGTTCCATTATTTTTCCCTAATTTTAAAGATTTTTAAAATCAATTTATTCCCATGTTTTAGGTTTAAATTTGTCTTATGTTTATAAGACATGATTCTATTTTTAAACTGTTAATTATATATTATAAATCATTTTAGTGCTTTCAATTTGTTTTTAGAAATTTATTTATTATTTTTTATAAAGTAAATAGGAAAAATTGGCTATTTAAATGTTAGCCCAATTTCATTTCAATTATAGACCAATTCTGACCCCAATGAACCCCGACCCAATTGCAAATTAGACCGACCCAAACCCAATTTCATAACCTGCCCAATTGCCCATTTTAATCTAGGCCGTTAATCATTCAGATCAAAGCTAATAATCACCTTTGCCTTAATTAATTCCAAACAACCCCCAAAACCCTATCATTTATCACAATCTGCCGCCTTAAAACCCCTTCCATCTCAAACACTCTCTACAACACCACCAAACCCTAACCGCCGCCACCCTAATCCATGGCCTTCCTAGGTCATCTAGGACCTATACCAGCCTTCCATAGCTTCTATGTGTTTGGTTCTGTGGTCTCATGACTAGACTGTGAAGGGATTTGGTCCTGTCCTTGCTTGATGACCTTTTTCCGGCCAGCCATGACCATTCGAGTCAGACCTTTGACTCTTCTGGTTAGATTGGTAACTTTCAAGGCCTTTCTTGTTACTTTTGGATTTTTCTGAAACCCTAATCTCTAAGACTTTATTCGATTTCTTTCAGATCTACCTTAGATCTATGCTTATCATGAACATTTAAGCATCTTCTCGAAGCTTCTTTAATTTTGCTTTCAAAAAGACTATTCATCTTTTTCGATTAGAGTTTTCCTTCATGTTTTTCTTTTGAAATCTTTTCTCTGATTTTAATGTGTCTATGGGTTCGTTCATGTTCTGAAACTGTTTGTTATATAAGTGTTTGTTTGGTTAAGTTCTTGTTCGATTTATTTGACTATAATCTTTAAAGCTCGACTATTGTTGAAAAACCTATGTCTTTGGGTTTGAAACTGTTCCTTTGAATACCTAACTCGATTTGAAGTTCCTTGTTTCAGAATCTCTTTTCTTTATGTGATTCTTCTGATTTTGGGTTTTACTATCTTTAAAACTCGACTATGCTTGGAACCATAATTTCTTTTCAAAAGGTTTCTCATCCGTTACCGTGAGACCCTTTGCATGCTTCTGATACTATATTTTTCTTCACTATTGATTCAATGTGTCTTGACCTACTGGTTTATTATGCTTCGAATGTCTGCGACCTACTAAACCTTGTGCTACTATTGCATGTTGTTTCTTTTGCCAATAGGTTTGGCCTCATATATCTAGTGTTTGTTCACTCTATTTATATGATGAAGTTCCTTCTTTGACTGATCTTCAATCTTGGAGCTGATTTCAAAACTTTTCTTTTGTGAATCTAATTTCATTCGCATGTTAAATTAATTGATTCCTGTCCTTTTTTGCCCTGCTGAATCTTTTTCCAAAGATAAGTATATTTCTATACTTAGACTCGATTGCTTACTTAATGTTTTACAACTTCTTTTATGGAAATAATCAGTCTGCCTACAAACTAATTTTCTTTCCTTATTGTGAATCTGTTACCCCCGTTAAACAAGTGATTTATCAATTAAAGGGGAATCACTTGGTTAATTGATTGTGACTGTTGACTATTTCTAGATTTGTATTGAAACTTTACTTATTACCTTATTTCTTACATGTTTTCAAAAGTCTATAAATACCTTGCACCCCTCTTCTTTCAAACACACAAACACAAAGAATAAAATACTTGAGTTCAGAACACGCACGCCACTAAAACTCTCTCTCTTTTCTCTGCTGCTACTTGGGTTGCTACCTTACCTAGCTGGCTAAAAGCCAAGGCTAGGCTGTGGGAAGCTTGTTTACTTTTCTTTTTGCATTTGCATCTTTACTGGTATGTTCTAACTAATTTTCAGCATCTACAACAACATGTTTCTTTACTATTTCCTTCACCCTTGCTTGTTTCCTACTTGTGTTTAACCAAGTTCCATTACTAAGCATGTTGTAATCAGCCTTTTCTTCTTCTGAATCAATACTTTCTTATGTATGAACTCTGTTAGTCACTTAGGAATCCTAAACCCCTATATCCCCAATGTGTTTGATATCTTTTGGTTAGTTTGGGGCATGTCAGCATAAGACATTGCTGTGCATGACCCAAACCCAACCCCCTTTGGGGTCATAACCTCCATACCCCTCTATATGTTGTGTTCTCTGACTAGTTTATGGGCATGTGAACACCATCTATTACTGTGCATGCCCAAACCTAATCCCTGCCTAAGGACATGATCCTTGCAATGTATTCCCAAACCGCTGACCCCCTTTGTTTGAAAAATATTAATTTTGTGCTTTACTACTATTGTTTTCCCATCACTCGTCTCCCCTCTCCATTCTCCACTCAGTTTTAAAACTCTATTCCTGCACTTCCACCATATTCTTAGACTTAGGTTCTGCCCTTCTTGTGTGAGCCATGCCTTGGGACCCATAAGCTCTCCCTGAACTTGGACATCCAAGGGCTGGCCCTTCCACACTGCACTCATCTCTATCTGGTTCTGTAAACTTTGGTGTAAGCATTGGCCAGGGTCCTTTGAGACCCTTAGGGAACTCTGACACACCCAGGTCTGAGAAAGGCTTTGAAACAAATGGCATTTTGAGGTGGTTTATTCCCTAACTTAAAGGGGAAGTCAAGAATCAGGCTTCCTCTGGTTGCAACTTCTTTTGTTTTTTATTTTTTATGTAATTCATTATTTTGGTTTGTAATAATTTGTAATAAACACTCGAGGTTGGCTAGTGAAAAAGGGCTGGGTAATTATGCATGCTCAAGGGTAGAAAATATGCCTATAGGACTTACGTTCTGAATGATTCTATTTTGCTTTTAGAAAACATGCCTATAGGACTGGTTTTAAATTCTGCATGTTCAGTTCTGCATTTTAGACACCATGTCTATAGGATTTACCTTAAATTCTACATGTCCAACATTACATTTAGACACCATGTCTATAGGACTTACTTTATATTCTACATGTTCAATTCTGCATTTAGATAACCTGCCTATAGGACTTGTCTAAAATTCTGCATGTTTGTTACCACACTTAGACACCAGGCTTTTTTAGGATCTAAATGGCTATAAGCACATATCGTGTTCATAACGTTAAAATTAGTATTTTCATAGAAATCATGCCTATAGGAATTCCCAAGTAAAATCCTGCCTGTTTACATTTCACGTTCAACTAGATAGCATGTCTATAGGAATTAAAGTCAGCAACACTAGATATCATGTCTATAGGAATTAAAATCAACAACATTAGATAGCATGTCTATAGGAATTAAAATCAGCAATACTAGATATAATGTCTATAGGAATTAAAATCAGCAATACTATCATCGTCTGCAAAATCTGAAACTAGTCTAATTTAAAATTAGTTTTACTCTGAACCAGTTTTTTAAACAAGTTACTCTCCCCTTATCAACACGATTTAGAAAGCATGCCTATAGGATCTCAAACTGCTTGTTTTAAATTTGCTACTACTTTGCCACATTCTGAATTAGTAATAGATACCATATTCATAATATCTCACCTAAACACTTAGGCAAACCTTAGGTAACAACAACAAATAAAACTAAGCCCGCTTCTGTTAACTAGTAATTGCTACAACTAGCAGGCAGGCCTGATTCGGACTTTTTATCCAAGTTACGTAATAAATTAGTCTGCTTCAACAACTTAAACTTCCCCTTGCCTTAGTATTTTTAGATTCAGACTTTGATTGTTGTTTGAGTCATGCTATTTGATTGCTTTGATTAAGGAGGTATATATGAGCCTTTGGTGTTTATATGCTCCCTTTTTTAATGTGCATTCCTGTGTGTTTTGTATGTCGCCTTAGCTTTTTAACCTTTGAAACTTCAAAGTTAGCCTAATATCCCTCCCCTTTAGGACTAGTAGTCCTAAGAGCCTCGGGGATTCATAGGAATGGGACGGGTAATCGCATGCAATAGTGGTCAAGACCAGTCCGCGCTTTAGTACCTTAACGGGGTAGGAAGGGTAGATATGGATATGATGAACTGTGTGCTAATACCACATGTAGCCCCTCTTTTGAGGAATGATTACCGGGTATTGTATTGATGTGATCCATTTTACAAATCAACCTAGGACCTTCCCCTCCTCTTTCTTTTCCTTTAAATATTTACAGAATTGTAAATTCTTTTTTTTTCAAAACCAGTCCTTTTAATAATTGTTCTATTTTTATCACTTCCAAAAATCTATGTATTAAAACCCCCTCTTATTTGAGCCTTATCTGTTTACATTTTAATGGCACCAAATTCACAAAGAACTGTCTGGTTGGGAACCACACTAGTGGATCCTGAAGGGTGCCTAACACCTTCCTCTTAGAATAATTTCAAGCCCTTACCCTATCTCTGGTTATCAAACAAACTTAGAAATGAACCTTGTAGGTGTCCTAATTCACCATAAATCATTAGGTGGCAACTCTTCAAATACAAAACCCAGTTCCCAAAAGGAACAAGTTGCCTTATACCAAAAATGTCATAAACTCGATCTCCCGATGCAAAGAGGGAAAAAAGGGGGCGCGACAGCATGGCAACTCTGCTAGGGATATCAGGCTTTTACCATTTCAGATTGTTCTTGCGAATTTGTGCCTTCCCTTTATATGCAATTACTTGTTTAAATTCCTTTAAGCGTTTAATTTCTTTTACAAGGCAAAACTAACTTATCTTCTTCGTATCTTTTCTTTATTACTGCTTCAAATTATAAAATGCTGTATTTACTACTTTCTTAACATGCAAATACGTGACAACATGATTTTTAATTATTGCATAATTATGCTCAACATCATACTCCACTCGTGCCAAACAAATACCATAGCAACTCTTATAATGAGTGGTTGCACTCTTCCTATATTATTACCCCCTAAATTCAGAAAGGCATATTTGCGGTAAAACCAGTCGATCAACGATGTAGTCGACCGGTTCCGTGCCTTACCCCTTGAGTTGTTCGCTCAAGGGTACCAGTCTATAACCCCATAGAAACCTTACTCTACTCAAATTGTGCATGCATCATGGTCAAACCTAGCCAGGTCAGTTATTTTGTCCACTTAATGATCTTTTAAGATAGCCTTGTCCAAAGTCCACTGGGTTTTCCTGAACCCAAACGGACATCACCACGTTCTGTGCATTTATTTGGATAACTAAAATGCGTTATGCTAATTATATGTATTAAATAGTCAAGTCTGGTTGGGGTAAGGGCCTAACCTTATTTGTCTTGCAAAAAAATGAGGCACGAAGTCCCTAGATTCGGTATGGTCACTAACATCCATCCAAAACTGCTAAGATGGTGGAAAGATCTTCACTCTAGTGATCAAACTCTCGTTCGAAAATATTTGGGAAATCTACCATCCCTTCTGGAGGTCCAACCTAACAACAAGATCATAGAAGCTGTTACACTGTTCTGGGATTGTGAAAGGGCTGTATTCCGCTTTGGGGACATTAAAATGACACCCCCTACTAGAGAAGATATGAGGATTAGTGGTCTAGTTTGGGAAACTCAGGGTCTGCTGATGCCTGAGAAGCGTAAGGGCAGGGGTTTCCTCAAAATGATGGGTTTAAAGAAGAATCTTGAGTTAACATGTCTGAAGGAATCCTACATCCCTTTTGACTATCTATATAAAAGGTACGGTCACAGCAAATCCTACCATACCTACCCTGACGAATTTGCCATTACATCCTTGGGGTACATTCATCGACGGGTCTTCGTATTTATGTTTCGTTTCTTGGGGTTGGTCGTGTTTCCAACAAAGAAAGCAAGTATCCACACCATACTAGCCATGGTAACTAAGACCCTAATGGAAGGGATTGGGGGGCAACCATTCAGCATCGTGCCCATGATCATTACAGACATATACCGAGCCTTGGAGAAGTGTCAAAAGGAGCAAAACACTTTGAAGGCTGCAATTTATTACTTCAACTCTGGCTTATGGAGCATCTTCAAAGGGGTAAATACCGATAAGAGATTCAGCGAAGGGACTGGGATGATCACATCGCTTTCCATCATCCAAAGTGAATGTATTACATGCCCAATATGTTCGTTCAGCCAGAAGATGCCAAAGGATGGGTAGAGCTATTTGACAACCTAATCGAAGAACAGGTCCAGTTGTTGTTCGAGTGGTTTCCAACCGAGGAATTCATCACCCGATCCAGAAATGCACCTTTTCTGATACTGATCGGTCTGAGGGGAACATATCTTTACGTCCCTCTCCGAGTTATGAGACAAGCCAGCAGAAAGCAAGTTATACCTAGGGATGACAAGATGAGTCATTTCCGAGCTGACTTCGAGGATGATGATAGTCCTTACAAATTCCAAGCTTGGCATATGTGGCATTGCAAGATAATAATGAGGAGAGATACTATCGAGCCAAACAGGTATCATGCTGGTTGGTTGGAAGACAATCATGATGATTCTCCTTTCTTCTGAGGTTGGTTGGAAGACAATCATAATGATCTGGGCCAGCCAGGGTTTGCCCGAGGTCACAGAATCATAGATGGAAGGGCTCAGGTACATGTCAAATATAACCAACTGCCCAAAAGGATCCGGGAGTACGAAAGCGAGCACCACGAAATACAAGAGTCCAACCAGAAGCTAATGGAGGAATGGAAGGACATGGCTGTCAGTGTCAACAAGCAACTGGGTTACTTGGAGCGAGGCATAGTGGAGTTGGAGAGAAAGTTTCTCAAGAGGGTCGAAGATTTCCAAAATACTGAAGGAACCGAAGGCGGGCATCTAGCCAGGGCCTATTGCTGGGACTTCGCAAGTTGGGAAAGCTATTCGAGGAAGCCAGGGATACCGAATCTGGGGAAGGTCCTTTTTGGGGCAAAGTAGATAGGGGTTTTCTTTTTGCTTTATAAAAATGTAATAAGGCTAAGGGCCATTAGTGATTTCCATTTCCTGTTTATTATGTCAATTTGGGATTCGCCTATTTTTGTCGATAAAATGAGGCATTTAGCATTCTAAGTTCTCCAAATCAATTTGTCGCTAGGCCTACCTCGGGTACAACGAGGCTCCCAAATTAGGATACGATTTCTATTCTTGCACTATGTGTATAAATATTGTAACATTTTTTATGATCCTCACTAACTTGGTTACCTTTTTGTTCTATTTTTTTTATTCCCCTCCCCAAAGGTTAGTTCGTGCACTTTGGAAACATTATCTTATTCTACAAGATCCAAGGGCCCTCCACCCACTGCTCCTCTAAGTCTTGTTAAGAACAAGAACAAGGGAAAAATGGAAGATTTGAACATCAAAAAGGAGAACATAATAGCAGAGGCCATGGATGGCCATGGTATTCAGGTTCCCAATGAAAATGTGTCACAACTCGAGCAGAAATTGTTAAAGTTTCAAGAAGAGCTTGATCAGGTTTGTAATCTGGCCAACCTATCCTTTTCCCTTAGCACCCCGGAGACCATCTTCCCCAATGGCCAAAATCCTACACCTCCAAAAAAGAAACCAAATCATCCCACTGTTCCAACAAAGAACCAATGCAACACTTGCCACACTCCGAACAAAAATCATTACTCATCCCTGAACCACAAAACTCTGCAAATGACCATTCCCACACTCATATACCCGATCACCACAACAATCCCATCGATATAGAGACCATGCCACTCTCCTCCCAACCTAAATCTTTCACCCCTGAGTCCGATGAAAACGATCTACTCATCCCAAACTTGGCTTAAGAGCTTAAGAAACTAACTAGCCAAATCCAAGGCATCGAAGGAAGTAAAGGGATCGAAGGGTTGAATTATGAAGATCGCTGCATACAACCAGATGTTGAAGTACCTGAGGGGTACAAACCTCCCAAGTTCGAGATGTTTGACGGTATAGGTGATCCAAGGGTCCATCTAAGAACATACTGCGACAAGCTAGTCGGGGTAGGAAAGGACGAACGGATCCAGATGAAACTGTTCATGAGGAGTCTAAAAGGAAATGCACTATCCTGGTACATCAGCAAGGATCCCAAGAAATGGTCGAGTTAGGTAGGTATGGCCTCTGATTTCATGGACAGGTTTAGGTTTACCACAAAAAATGCACTGGATGTATTTTACATTCAGAATCTGAAGAAGAAGCCTACAGAACTGTTTCGCGAGTATGCTACTCACTGGAGGTCGGAAGCTGCTAAGGTCAAACCCGCCTTAGAGGAGGAACATATGAACAAATTCTTTGTCCGGGCTCAGGACCTGCATTATTATGAATGGCTAATGATGATTGAAAATCATAAATTTTCTGACATCATCAAGCTTGGGGAAGGAATTGAAGAAAGTATCAAAAGTGACATGGTTACAAACTTCATGGCCTTGGAAGCCGCAAATAAGGCCTTGCAGTTTGGTGGTGTGTCTAAAAAGAAGGACGTAGGGGCTGTAATGGTTGCACAAAGGACCAAGTCTCCCCTTAAATGTCAAACCTACCCTATACCTCCACTCACATATCAGTCAACTCCAAATTACCAAGCACCTTCCTACCAAGCCCCAGCACCAACTTATCAGTCATATCCACCTCCCACATATCAGCCTACCTCACCCAGATATTCATAACCCGCACATGTCTACCAAACTCACAATCCCCAATCATCTCATTACTAATAACCCCCTGCACGCCAAAATTTTCCTAGGCCCCGACATAATTTTGATCGGAAGCCTCCAATACAATACAAAGCCATCGCCGAACCTATTAATCAGCTATTTGAGAGACTCAAAACCACCGGTTATGTCACCCCCATCCCTGCTTCAACCCCTGAGAATCCTTCTCAGTGGGTTAACCTAAACAAATATTATGCATACCATTCCACCTTGAATGGACACACCATCAATGAATGCCACTCTTTAAAAGATAAGATACAATCCCTAATTGATAACAAGGTCATTGTGGTAAAGGAAGCCGCTTCAAACGTCTGCAACAATCCCTTGCTAGACCACAAAGGTAGGGGTGTTCACATAATCAAAGTAGAGGATGATTGGGATCCTGAGGGGTCCATCGGGTTGATTGCGGAAGGCGATGATCCAAGGAAGCCAGTAGTTACTCTCAACCCCATCATAGTGCAAATTCAACCGTTCGAGGTCACTGAGATCATGAGGGGTCCATCGGGTTGATTGCGGAAGGCGATGATCCAAGGAAGCCAGTAGTTACTCTTAACCCTATCGTAGTGCAAATTCAACTGTTCAGTCATCGACCATCTAAACAAAACACCAGTGCAGATATCTATCCTCTCATTGCTGCAGAATTCCAAGACACAAAAATGCTCTATTGAAGGTGCTGAGTGAAGCATACGTGCCAAGTAACATCGTTGGAAAAGAAATGAAAAACATGGTAGGACAAGTATTAGAAAGCTGTAAGTTCTCCTTCTATGAGGACGAGCTGCCGCCTGAAGGGTTGGGTCACAAAAAAGCATTGCATATCACTGTGCAATGCGAAGACTACTTCATCACTAGGATCCTGATCGATGGGGGTTCCAGCCTTAATATATGTCCATTGATAACACTCAAGAAGCTGGGTAAAGGACTGCACAAGATAAAAGAAGGAGCAATCAATGTGAAAGCTTTTGACGGGTCTTAGAGGTCCACCATCGGTGAGATTAGCATGTGTCTGCAGATGGGATCGACTTGGTTTGAGGTCGACTTTCAAGTGATAGATGCACCAACATCCTACAACTTGCTGCTAGGGCGTCCTTGGATTCATACTGTGGTAGCTATAGCTTTAACACTGCATCAGGACGTAAAATTTTAATGGAATTAGCAGGAAGTGATCATTCACGGTAACGACAACAATCCTATATACAGTTGTTAGACCATTCCAGCGATAGGGGAAGAAGAAAGCTAGGTGGAGGGACCTACCACCATATCGAGCGAGTTAATGCTGTTGACAGAGATAAATGGTGGGACAACAAGACCGATAGTATATTGAATTGGAGTGGGTACGAACCTGGCAAGGGGCTCGGCAAGAACCTCCAAGGGATTGCTAAACCCATAAAACTCAAGAAATGCAGCACTACTTTCGGTCTGGGATACGAGTACACTTGGGAAGAATTTAACAAATGGTCACCACCATGGCGTGTTCCTTACTATCTACTGGAACAACCAATACCACCTTTGGAGCAGACTTTCCAACATGTTGACATTGTTTATGGGATAGAAGAAGAAAAAGCATTTATTGCGGTAAAGACCTTGTTCCTAGAAGACAATGACATGGACTGCTGTGTTATTCTCGATGAGGAGGGGGAAGAAGGTCCTTCCATACAAGCTGCGAGTAGAGGGGCATACCTTAACAATTGGACCATCAGGACCACCAGAGCCCAGCGAGCCTTGGGGTAGCAAGGCTAAAACAAGCATCATGCACTATTTTTATTTTTACTAGATGATTTTTCCTTTTTCGCATTTTTATTTCCTGCAATAAGATCTCCAATGTTGGAAAGAGTTATGAAATTTATCAAAGAATTTCAGTTTTTCTCATGAATCAACACTCATTATTATTTTTCTCTCATTACTTTACTTATACAACATTACTATTACTTATCTTGATGAACCAATAACTGTGACATGCAATGAGACAACGTAACAAACAGACATTAATTCAGAGGAAGATGACACACCAGAGGAGATCGTCAAAGAAGTTGAGAACTTTGAGAACATGCCTAAGTCCAACCTGAATGAGACAGAAATTGTTAACTTGGGAGATGTATAAAATGTCATGGAAACACGAATTAGCGTTCACTTGTCACCGTCAGAAAAGAAGGAATACACAGAATTTCTAAAGGAATATGAGGACATATTCGCCTGGTCATATGATGACATGACTGGTCTAAGTACATCTATTGTGTCCCATAAACTACCAACTGATCTGACATGTCCGATGGTAAAGTAGAATCTTAGGAAGTTCAAGCCTGATATGAGTTTGAAAATCAAGGAAGAAGTATCATTACCTGATAAGGTTCTCATGGTAGTTGAGTATCCGACATGGTTAGCCAACATTGTACCATTACCAAAGAAGGATGAGAAGGTAAGAGTCAGTGTCGACTACTGGGATCTTAACTAATCCAGTCCGAAAGACGACTTCCCCTTGCCAAATATACATATCCTGATCGATAATTGTGCCAAGCACGAGCTACAGTCATTTGTAGATTGCTTCACTGGTTATCATCAAATCTGGATGGATGAGAAAGATGCTAAGAAAACGGCTTTCATTACACTGTAGGGAACGTATTGTTATAAAATAATATCGTTCGGTCTGAAGAATGCAGGGGCCACCTACATGAGGGCCATGACTACCATTTTTCATGATATGATACACAAGGAAATTGAGGTATATGTGGATGATGTTATCATCAGATCCAAAAAGTCCACTGATCACATGGAAGATTTGAGGAAGTTCTTCAATAGATTGTGAAGGTACAACCTAAAACTAAATCTCGCGAAGTGCGCATTTGGGGTTCCTGCTGGAAAATTGCTTGGGTTTATTGTGTCGCCGAGAATAGAACTGGGTCCATCAAAAGTTAAAGCCATTCAAGAACTACCACCTCCAAATAATAAGAAGGATGTGATGAGTTTCTGGGGAAGACTTAACTACATCAGTTGGTTCATAGCGCAGTCTACAGTTATCTGTGAGCCAATCTTTAAGATGTTGAAGAAGGATGCCGCTACCAAATGGACCGATGACTGCCAAAAGGCCTTGGATAGAATTAAGGAATACATGTCAACACCACCAGTCTTGGTCTTGCCTGAGCTAGGTAGACCCTATTACTCTACATCACAGTATTAGATGGAGCCTTCGGTTGTATTTTAGGGCAACAGAATAAAACGGGGAGGAAGGAACAAGCCATTTACTATCTCAACAAGAAGTTCATTCCGTACGAAGCCCGGTATTCTCTTTTGGAGTGCATCTGCTGTGCTTTGACTTGAGCAGCTCAAAAGCTGAGACATTACTTATGTGCTTATACCACGTATCTCATATCTAGGATGGATCCTTTAAAGTACACCTTTTAGAAGCACATGCCCATTGGCAAGCTAGCAAAGTGGCAAATCCTGCTGAGTGAATTCAACATTGTTTATGTAACTCAAAAGGCGCTCAAAAGGACAAGCATTGGTAGACCACTTTTTGTAAAAATCCCGTGGATGGAGAATATGTACCTTTGAAAACATATTTTCCCGATGAAGAAGTATCATTCATAGGAGAAGATGTTGCAAAATCCTATGATGGTTGGAGGATGTTCTTAAGTGGAGCAGCAAACTTTAATAGAATTGGCATAGGAGCAGTCTTGGTGTCAGAAATCGGTCAGCATTATCCGGTGTCTTCCAAACTCATGTTCCCCTGCACCAACAATATGGCAGAGTACGAAGCCTGCATCTTAAGGTTCAAGATGGCCATTGACATGAACGTTCAATAGTTGCTAGTGATTGGAGATTTAGACCTACTCATACATCAGGTGCATAAAGAATGGGCAACCAAGAATTCCAAGATACTCCCATATTTGCATCATGTACAGGAATTAATAAAGTGGTTCACCATGACGGAATTCCAGCATGCTCCCAGAATCCAGAATGAATTCGCCGATGCATTGGCTACCCTGTCATCTATAATATAACATCCAGACAGGAATTTCATTGATCCTATTTCCCTAAAGATCCATGATCAGCCAGCTTATTGTGCCCAGGTTAAAGAAGAGGTAGACGAAAAGCCTTGGTTTCATCATATCAAGGAATATTTAGCAAAAAGAGAATACCCATAGCTTGCCGATCATACTCAGAAACGCAAACTGTGGAGATTGTCCAACAACTTCTTCCACAGAGGAGGAATCCTGTATAGGAGGAGTCCTAATTTGGGACTACTAAGGTGTGCCAACGCAAAGGAAGCATCCAAGCTGCTAGAGGAAATTCATGCTGGGACCTGTGGTCCACATATGAACGACTTTGTCTTAGCAAAGAAGATACCCCGGGCCGGTTACTTTTGCATGACTATAGAAACAGACTGCATCCAGTATGTCCAGAAATGCCACCACTGTCAAATACATGCAGATATGATAAAGGTACCTCCAAGCGAGCTCAACCCAACAAGCTCACCATGGCCGTTCGCTACCTGGGGAATGGATGTTATTGGACCAATCGAGCCTGCTGCTTCCAACGAACACAGGTTCATCCTAGTGGCAATTGACTACTTCCCCAAGTGGGTCAAAGCAGCATCTTACAGAGCTGTGACTAAGAAGGTCGTGGCAGACTTTTTCCGCGACTGCATTGTTTGCCGATTCAGGATTCCAAAGTCAATTATTACTGATAATGGCTCCAACCTCAATAGCGACTTGATGAACGCTATATGTGAAACCTTTAATATTAGACACAAGAATTCTACAGCCTACAGGCCTTAAATGAACGGAGCTGTGGAAGCCGCCAATAAGGATATCAAGAAAATATTGAGGAAAATGATAGAGAAGCAAAGCAGTGGCATGAAAAGTTATCATTTGCTCTGTTAGGGTATTGCACCATACTCCACTATCAACTGGGGCAACCCCTTGTATGTTGATTTATGGTACAGAACCGTCATTCCCGCCAAAGTAGAAATTCCTTCCTTAAGGACCATGCAGGAAGCTGAGCTCGACGATGCAGAATGGGTAAAGAGTCATTACGAGAAGCTAGCTCTTATAGATGGTAAAATAATGAACGCAGTTTGTCATGGTCAACTCTATCAGAACAGAATGTCCAATCCTTCAGCAAGAGTGTCAAGCCCCGACAGTTCACACCAGGGCAGCTAGTATTAAAGAAAATTTTTCCGCATCAAGACGAGGCCAAAGGAAAATTCTCTCCCAACTGGCAGGGTCCATATATGGTTCATCGAGTTTTGACAGGAGGAGCCCACATATTCGCAGAAATGGACGGAGAGATCTGGCCAAAGTCGATTAATTTAGATGCAGTCAAGTGTTACTATGTGTAATCTTTATGTTTTCCCTATACGATGTAAATTGAACTACGCCTGACCTGATTCCCATTTGAGAAAGGATACGTAAGTATCCCTATGGTCTCAGTCACAATTCAATAAAATTTTCTTTTTCCCCCGAAATTGGAAACTGGGGTAGAATTTTGAGGAGGACCCTAAAAATTCCAAAGTAACTTCACCCGATCGTCGCACGAGCAACAGTCAAAAAAGCCAACCCGTCAAACTGGTGCAGAATTTTGAAGAGGACCCTCAAAATTCCATACCAAGAGAGGTTGTAGTGTCCTGAATTGCGTCACAGTTGGCGGTTCATCTAAAAACTATTTTTTACGATACATTTATATTATACTTTGACAAAATCATGCATGTTTATCATCGAAATTGCCTTGTTTAGCAACGCTACCCCAATGATACATACAGTAGCACCAGATCAAAGACGACCAGATCAAGCAAAGCCAGGGGGATGCGAACTAACCTTCCCTTTTACAAAACTCACAATTTTTCTTTGGATGCAGGCACTAGGACTACGAAATCATTGAATACATTATACGCCCACATAGCAAACATTGTTCAAAAATATGATTCTCCGAACCATCACACTTTCCAACATTTGCTATCTGCACACCAGTGATGCCCCGTATGTCACAATGCTCCTAGTAATCACCACATCACACTGTTATTAGCTAAGAAAATCTTCTGCCATTTGCTATTTTATTTCTTGCATAAGGCTACCATTCTACCTTCCAATCTGCATAAGGCTATCATTCTGCCTTCTAAGGTTAAGCTCTACCTCTATCTGCATTTGCATTGCATATGGCTACTATTCTTCCTTCCGAGATTAAGCTCTACTTCTATCTGCATTTTCATCGCATAAGGCTACTATCCTACCTTCCTACTTGCATAAGGCTTCCATTCTTCCTTCCAATCTACATAAGGCTACCATTCTGCCTTCCGAGGTTAAGCCTCTATCTGCATTTACATTGCATAAGGCTACTATTGTGCCATCCGAGACTAAACATTGTCTCCATCCATATTGCACAACTAAAAGATCACCATTTTGCACGGTTGAAACATCGCCACACTGCACGGATAAAAGATCGCCACATTGCACGGCTAAAAAATCGCCACATTGCATGGTTGAAAGACCACCACATTGCATGGCTGAAAGATCACCACATTGCACGGCCAAAAGATCGCCACATGAAACCGCATCATTCATGGGCTCAAATATCACCAACTTATCCAAAGGCGTCATCGTTTGAAGGCACCATCCCCATAGCCCGAGAACACCATGTCATGGCCCGAGGATCCCTTTCAATCTTTTGCATATCATTATTCAATAACTATTCCCGTAAGCCTTTCACTCACCCTGACCGAAACATTGCATATGTTCTTGGGAAGTACCTGTTGGCATACTCCGCCAATGGATCCTGAACTACATATGGCCTAATTCATGTTAGACCAGGGATATATAGGCAGCTCAAAAGCCAAGGCACGACCTATCTTCTTCAAACCGTTTTGTTTGGTCAAAATTTGGCCATCATATCTTTATCCGACAACTCTTTCATCCTTTCCGGGTAAAGAGGGGCAACTTTTGATACCCAATTTTTTTCTATATATATTTTATATGCAGTGTACCTTCAAAATAACATATGTATGCATATATAGGTATATCAAAGTGTTTCATTATTTTTCCCTAATTTTAAAGATTTTATAAATCAATTTATTCCCCTATTTTATCCATAAAAATCCAATAACTATTTCTAAAATTATCATTTTTGGTGATTCACTTGTTGAACTTTTATGGTTATGCTGAAATATTGTTAAGGGAATTTTTTGCATATTTTTACAGAATTATCTAGTATTTTTAAGGCTAAAATAGCATAATTTCAATATTAACCATTTTTAGGTTTAAATTTGTCTCATATTTATTAAACGGGATCCTATATTTTTAAATTGTTAATTATATATTATAAATCATTTTAGTGCTTACAATTTGTTTTTATAAATTTGTTTATTATTTTTTATAAAGTATATAGGGAAAATTGGTTATTTAAATGTTAGCCCAATTTTATTTCAATTATAGCCCAATTCTGACCCCAATTGAACCCCGACCCAATTGCGAATTAGACCGACCCAAATCCAGTTTCACAACCCGCCCACTTGCCTGTTTTAATCCATGCCGTTGATCATTCAGATCAATGGCCAATAAACACCCTTGCCTTAATTAATTCCAAACAACCCCCAAAACCCTATCATTTCTTACAATCTGCCGCCTTAGAACCCCTTCCATCTCAAACATTCTCTGCAACATCCCCAAACTCTAGATGCCGCCGCCCTAATCCACCCTAATCCATGGCCTTCCGAGGTCATCTGAGACTTATACCAGCCTTCCACGACTTCTATGTGATTGGTTATGTGGTCTCATGACCAGACTTTGAAGGGATTTGGTCCAGTCCTTGCTCGATGACTTTTCTCCGGTCATCCCTGAACTTTCTCCGGCCAACCATGGCCATTTGAGTCAGACCTTTGGCTCTCCTGGTTAGATCGATAACTTTCAAGGCCTTTCTTGTTGCTTTTGGGTTTTTCTGAAACCCTAATCTCTAAGACTTATTCGATTTCTTTCAGATCTATCTTAGATCTATGCTTGTCATGAACTTTTAAGCATCTTCTCGAAGCTTTTTTAATTTTGCTTTCAAAAAGACTCTTCATCTTTTCCTATTAGGGTTTTCCTTTAGGTTTTTCTTTTCAAAATCTTTTCTATGATTTTACTATGTTTTGTTCATGTTATTCTCCTATGTGAGTTAGCATATTGAAAACCCTAGTTACTTTGGGTTCATTCAAGATCTGAAATTGTTTGTTAGATAAGTTTTTGTTTGGTTAAATTCTTATTTGATTTATTTGATTATCATTTTTTAAGCTCGACTATTATTGAAAAACCTATGTCTTTGGGTTTGAAACTGTTCATTTGAATACCTAACTCGATTTGAAGTTCCTTGTTTTAGAATCTCTTTTCTTTATGTGATTCCTCTGATTCTAAGTTTTACTATCTTTAAAACTCGACTATATTTGAAACCCTAACTTTTCAAAAGGTTTCTCATCTATTACTGTGAGATCCTTTGCATGCTTCTAATACTCTATTTTTCTTCACAATTGATTCAATGTGACTTGACCTACTGGCTTATTGTGCTTCGAATGTCTGCTACCTACTAAACCTTGTGCTACTATTGCATGCTGTTTCTTTTGCCAATAGGTTTGGCCTCGCACATCTAGTGTTTGTTCACTCTATTTATATGCTAAGGTTCCTTCTTTGATTGATCTTTAATCTTGGAACTAATTTCAAAAATTTTCTTTTGTGAACTCTAATTTCACTTGCTTGTTAAAGTTAATTGATTCCTATCCTTATTTTGCCATGCTGAATCTTTTTCCAAAAAATAAATATATTTTTATACTTAGACTCGATTGCTTACTTAATGTTTTACTACTTGTTTTATGGAAATAATCAGTCTGCCTACAAACTGATTTTCTTTCCTCATTTTGAATCTGTTACCCCGTCAAATAAGTGATTTCTCAATTAAAGGGGAATCACTTGGTTAAATGATTCCGACTGTTGATTGTTTCCATATTTGTATTGAAACTTTACTTATTACCGTATTTCTTACATGTTTTCAAAAGGCTATAAATACCCTGCACCCCTCTTCTTTCAAACACACGAACACAAGGAATAAAATACTTGAGTTCAAAACACACACTCCACTAAAACTCTCTCTCTTTTCTCTATTGCTATTTGTGTTGCTGCCTTATGTAGCGAGCTAAAAACCAAGGCTAGGCTGTGGGAAGCTTGCTTACTTTTCTTTCTTCATTTGCAACTTTACTGGTATATTCTAACTAATTTTCAACATAAAAAAACAACATATTTCTTTACTATTTCCTTCACCCTTGCTTGTTTCCTACTTGTGTTTAACCAAGTTCCATTACTTAACATGTTGCAATATGCCCTTTCTTTTTCTGAATTAATGCTTTCTTATGTATGAACTCTGTTAGTAACTTATGAATCCTAAAACCCCATATCCCCTATATGTTTGATATCCTTTGGCTGGTTTGGGTCATGTCAGCATTAGTCATTACTGTGCATGACGCAAACCTGAGCCCCCCTTGGGGTCATAACCTCCATATACCCTCTATGTTTTTTGTTCTCTGACTGGTTTATGGGCATGCCGACACCATCTATTGCTATACATGCCCAAACCTGATCCCTGCCTAAGGGCATGCTCCTAGCAATGTATTCCTGAACCCCTGACCCCCTTTGTATGAAAAATATTATTTTTGTGCTTTACAACTATTGTTTTCCCACCACCCCTCTCCCCTCTCCATTCTCCACTCAGTTATAAATTTCTATTCTTGCACTTCCACCATATTCTTAGACTAAGGTTTTGCCCCTCTTGTGTGAGCCTTGCCTTGGGACCCATGGCTCCCTCTGAACTTGGACACATAAGGGTTGGCCCTTCCATACTGCACTCATCTCTATCTGGTTATGCAAATTTGGGTGTAAGCACTGCCCGGAGTCCTTTGAGAGCCTTACGGAACTCTGACACACCCAGGTCTGAGAAAGTCTTTGAAACAAATGGCATTTTGAGGTGGTTTATTCCCTAACTCAGAGAGGAAGTCAAAAATCAGGCTTCCTTTGGTTGTAACTTCTTTTGTTTTATATTTTTGATGTAATTCATTATTTTGGTCTGTAATAATTTATAATAAACACTCGGGGTTGGCTAGTGAAAAAGGGTTGGGTAATTATGCATGCTCAAGGGTAGAAAACATGCCTATAGGACTTACATTCTGAATGATTTTATTATGCTTTTAGAAAACATGCCTATAGGACTGGTTTTAAATTTTGCATGTTTAGTTCTGCATTTTAGACACCATGTCTATAGGATTTACCTTAAATTCTGCATGTCCAACTTTACATTTAGACACCATGTATATAAGACTTACTTTAAATTTTGCATGTTCAATTCTCCATTTAGATAACCTGCCTATAATACTTGTCTTAAATTCTGCATGTTTGTTACCACACTTAGACACCATGCTTTTTTAGGATCTAAACGGCTATAAGCACATATCATGTTGATAATGTTAAAATCAGTATTTTCATAGAAATCATACATATTAGAATTCCCCAAGTAAAATCCTATCTATTTCTATTTCAAGTTCAACTAGATAACATGTCTATAGGAATTAAAGTCAGCAACACTAGATATCATGTCTATAGGAATTAAAATCAACAACACTAGATAGCATGTGTATAGGATTTAAAATCAACAATAGTAGATATAATGTCTATAGGAACTAAAACCAGCAATACTATCATCGTCTACAGAATCTGAAACTAGTCTAATTTAAAATCAGTTTTACTCTGAACTAGTCTTTTAAACAACTTACTCTCCCCTTATCAACACAGTTTAGCAAGCATACCTATAGGATCTCAAATCGCTCGTTTTAAATTTGCTACTACTTTGCCACATTCTGAATTAGTAATAGATACCATGTTCATAAGATATCACCCAAACACTTAGGCAAGCCTTAGGTAACAACAACAAATAAAATTAAGCCTGCTTTTGTTAACTAGTAATTGCTACAACTAGTAGGCATGCCTGATTTGGACTTCTTATCTGAGTTACGAAATAAATTGGTCTGCTTCAACAACTTAAACTTCCCCTTGCCTTAGTATTTTTAGATTCAGACTTTGATTACTGTTTGAGTCATGCTATTTGATTGCTTTGCTTGAGGAGGTATATATGAGCCTTTATTGTTTATGTGCTCCCTTTTTTAATGTGCAGTCCTATGTATTTTGTATGTCGCCTTAGCTTTTTAACCTTTGAAACTTCAAAGTCAACCTAATATCCCTCCCCTTTAGGACTAGTAGTCCTAAGTGCCTCGGTGACTGATAGGAATGGGACGGGTAATAGCATGCGAAAGTGGTCGAGACCAATCCGCGCTTTAGTACATAAATGGGATGGAAGGGTAGATATGGGTATGATGAACGGTGTGATAATACCACATGTAGCCCCTTTTTTGAGGAATGATTACCGGGTATTGTATTGATATGATCCATATTACAAATCAACCTAGGACCTCCCCCTCCTCTTTCTTTTCTTTTAAATATTTACAGAATTGTAACTTCTTTTTTTTCAAAATCAGTCCTTTTAATGATTGTTCTATTTTTATCCCTTCCAAACATCTGTGTATTAAAACCCCCTCTTATTTGAGCCTTATCTGTTTATATGTTAATCGCGCCAAATTCATAAAGAACTGTCTAGACGGGAACCACACTAGTGGATCCTAAGGGGTGCCTAACACCTTCCCCTTAGGATAATTTCAAGACTTTACCCTATCTCTATTTATCAAACAAACTTAGAAGTGAACCTTGTAGGTTTCCTAATGTACCATAAATCATTAGGCGGCGACTCTTCAAATACAAAACCCAGTTCCCAAAAGGAACGAGTTTCCCTATACCCAAAATGTCATAAACCTGATTTCCTGATGCAAAGAGGGAAAATAGGGCGCGACAACTATCAGCATATCATCCACATATAAGAAAACAATAACTATGTGATTTGGAACATTTTTAATGTACATACATTTATCATATTCACTTATCTTAAAACCACTTGATAACATTATTTGGTCAAATTTCGCACGCCATTGTTCAGTTGCTTGTTTTAGTCCGTAAGGGACTTAATAAGTCTACCTTCCTTCTTTTATTTACCTGGAACCACAAAACCTTCAGGTTGTGCCATGTAAATTTCTTCTTCCAAATCTCCATTTAGGAATGTCATTTAATGTCCATTTAATGAATTTCAAGACCATAAACTGCAGCTAATGCTACTAACATTCGTATGGACGTAATTCTTGTAATTGGAGAGTATGTATCAAAGTAGTCAAAAGTTTGTCTAGCTAAAACACGTGACTTACTCTCTCAACGGTAATAACCCAACTTTCCTATCGACTAGTGTTGTCTAGCGCACGCGCCGAGCCATGGAGCCTTCGGATAGTGACCAATCCGCGCGTTCGGCTGTCCAAACTGCTCCCCCAGGTGGTGCAACCATAGCTTCTGAAGGAATTAAATCGATAAAATCTTATGCTACAGCAACCTCTATGATAGGGAAACCAAACCCTTCCACAAATCGACCACCAGTAATAGCTCAAACCTCAAGTCACAATGGTATGCCAAATGTGATCTTCAAGGCTAAAGACTATTATGGAGTGATGGCGAAAGAGTGCAAATTTCTTATTTTGGGACGTTCATTAAGCTGCGACCTCAAATTGTAAAAATCAGATCAACATTTGCATAGAAGATTTCAGTTAAAGGTAACTCTAAAATTGGGGTCTTTGGTCTACACAATGTTTTTATTGAACTCTTTACCGAGGAGGATTACAATACAGTGAGATTGAAGAGGATAATTGAAGTTGAAGGAAAAGATATGTGGCTTACAAAATGGACTCCTGATTGGAAACCAGAAAAGGATGTCCCATATGCCCCAGTTTGGCTCTTACTTCCTAAGCTGCCTATAAACTGTCACAAATGGGAGTATATCAAGCAGATTTTCGGACCTGTTGGTGCTCCCCTAGCTTAAGCACAGCTACGATAGGCAGAACTAGGCCTAGCATGGCCAAGGCTAGAGTAGAAATTGATTTACTAAAACCCCAGCTTGATCAAGTTTGGGTTGGCTTAGAACATGAAAACACTGGTTTGAAAGGCTTTTCTGAAAAGATAGAATATGAAGTTGTTCCAAAATACTGCAAACATTGCAGATTACTGGGGCATTCTATAGCTGAGTGCAGAGTCATGTAGAAAAAAACAAAGCTGATAATAGCAAAGTAGATGAGGGGAAACAAGTGGCAGCTAACAATGAGCCAATTCAAGAAGAAAGCCCTAAAGACAAAGAACTTTAAAATGTGATGCAACAAGGAAGCCAAATACAAGAAGTATTAAAAATAGATCAGGTTGAAGTGCCACATGCAGAATCTTCTAAGAGGATAGGCAAGGAAAAAGAAAAAAGGAAGAAGAAAAGACAAAGAAATACTCTTAAAGTAGTTACGCAGAAAAGAAAATCCAAGATCTCAAAGCAACAAGAACTGGTAGAAGGTACTTCTAAGGAACCTAGAACTAGTTCAGACCACACAAAACAAAGGACACAAGATCAGAAGGTGGAGAATATGAACACACTCGAATCCACTGAAAGGATGAAACAAGGAAAAGTTATTGATGTAACAAATCAGAGAAAGGGTGGTCAGGACCTTAGCATTTTACACCCCTAGATCCCCCTATTATGATCCAAAACACTTTTCAACAGTTATCCCAAGAACATGGCAATGAAGAGGAAGCCCCCTCCCAAAAAGATTTGCAACATGATACTTTGGCGGGGAATTTGATACAAAGCAATGTGGCCTTATCAAACAAAAAAATTGATAAAGTAAGTAGTCAACAACCATACTTATTCGATGAAGAGGAAGTGGCTGACAGTTTACCTATTGCCTCTACTCTTGAAGGGGATAATTAAACTGATGAAATAGCAAATCAAATCAAGGAAGTTGTAGATAGAGGTGGATCTAACCTAGATGAACTCCTTTAGCAAAGAAAAAATCTTTAAAACTTACCCTCATTCCACTCCTGTTACCGGGGGCGGGGAAAACTAACAAAAATAGCCAATCCTAAGTATTCCAATGATTAGCACAATCATATGGATTATTAGGGGTGTAGAGTCAAAAAGAGCTTTGATAAATTGATAAGACTAACAAAAAGGCACAAAGTTAGTTTTGTTGCTCTTCAAGAACCTTTCATACAGAGTTCTCAATTAGACAACTATAAAAGGAAACTAGGAATGCAAGGGGCTATTGCTAATCGCAATGGAAAAATCTGGTGTTTTTGGGATTCTAATAACACTTGCACTAAGATATGCAATTACAAACATCAGCTTGCACTTTCTATTAAACACAACACCACTATTAAGGCTCACTGTTGACCATTCTATATATGCAAAATCTTCGTCTAGAAGGCGGAAAAAGCTATGGTAGAGCCTAGAATAGATTAATAACAAAATTTAAGGACCATGGTCTATATTTGGTGATTTTAACTATATAATGAATACCTCTAAAAAGGATGGAGGCAGACCTCATAGACTAAGAAAAAGTCTGGATTTCATTAACTGCATGAATAAATGCAATATGATGGTTGCTGGTTATTATGGTAATGATTTTACATGGACTAATAACAGAAGAAAGAGGAAAAGGATAAGAGAGAGACTAGAAAGAGTATTCTTAATGATAAATGGTTTGCGACTTTCCCTTTTGTCAATGTTAGACACCTTCTTAGAACAAGATCTGATCATAATATGCTTCTTATGACCTGTTCAATTCAACACACTCCCCCCATTAAATATTTTAAGTTTCTGAACTTTTGGACAGAGAAAAATGACTTTCTAAAACTTGTGCAAGACTCGTGGGATAAAGAGGCTACAACAATCCTATGTGGATAATGCAGCAAAAATTGAAGAGATTAGCTAGTTCGCTCAGTTACTGATCTAGAAACACAATTGGTAACGTGTTTGATAAAATCAAGGATATGGAGGATAAAGTGGAAGCTATGAAGGCAGCTTATGGGGAAGACAATAGTGACACTAACAGAATTAATATGAACAAACTCTACGTTGAGCAGATTACGTGGATTAAAAAGCAAAATAATACTCTCAAGCAAAAGGCTAGAGTGAAATGGGAACTGGTTATTGATAGTAACACAAAGTATTTTCATAGTACTATTAGACAAAGAAGGAAGAAGTCTCCCCTCCATATAATAAAAAATGAGGAAGTTAATTGGATTCAGGGTAATATGCAAATATCTGAAGCTGCTATTCAATATTTCAGCAACTTATTCTCCCAGCCAGTGCAAGAGTCAGATTTTAGTATATTGAAAAAGATTGATAATCACATCACTGAAGATGATAACATTTTTCTCACTGCTATACCAACTAGTGAAGAGGTTAAGAAGGCTATTTTCTCACTCAACCCCAACAGTGCAGCAGGTCCTGATGGTTTCAATAGGTGCTTCTACCAATCATGCTGGGACATTATTTCCAATGATATGGTGAATATGGTTTAGGCTTTTTTTGAAGGATAAAGGATGTCTAGATTCTACACTAGCACTTGCTTAGTACTTATTCCAAAAGTGGATTCCCCTAGTTTCTTTTCCCAACTCAGACCAATCAATCTCAGCAACTTCTCCAACAAGATAGTGTCTAAGATTGTCACAGATAGAATCTCCTTAATGCTGCCTAAGATTATTTCAGAAAACCAAACAAGTTTCATGAAAGGAAGGCTCATAACTGAGAATATTCTCTTAGCTCAGGAGATTGTTAAAGGACATTGGAATATGGTTATCAAATTGGATATGGCTAAAGCATATGACAAGATTTCTAGGAAGTTTCTCTTTGCTACAATGAGAAAAATGGGTTACTCAGGGGATTTCATTTATATCATTTATAGGTTAGTGGCTGATGTCTGGTACTCTATACTAATTAGTGGTACTAGACAAGGTTTTTTTGACTCCACCAGAGGTTTGAGACAAGGTGATCCAATATCCCCTTCTCTATTCATTATAGTTGCTGAGGTTCTCTCAAGATCCCTTAACAGTCTACACAATAAGGAAGGATATGTGGGATTCTCAATGAACAAAAATGGCCCTCAAATTAACCATCTATGTTATGCAGATGACTTAGTCATCTTCTCATATGGGAATAAGAGGTCAATGAAGAAGCTGCAAAAGTATGAACAAGCTTCAGGACAAGAAATTAGTAAAGAAAAGAGTTTTTTTGCTCACTCCTACGCACACTCCTCAATCCAGAAGAGATAGAATTCATAGAGTGACTGTTTTCAAACACCAACACTTCCCACTAAAATATTTGGGGTGCCCTATCTATTGTGGTAGAAAGAAGATTAGTTTATTCACAAACATGGCTACTAAAATTCTCTACAAAATCTAATGATGGCAGGGTAATCTTTTATCATTGGGAGGAAGGGCCACCCTGATCAAACATGTTCTTCTGTCACAGTCACTGCACATAATGGCTGCTATCTCCCCTCCAAAGACCATCCTCAAACAATTAGAAAAGCATTTTGCGGACTTCTTTTGGGGATACAATGATACCAAGAAAACATTTCACTAGAGTGCTTGGAACAAACTGTGCTTTCCTACTACTGAGGGAGGAGCAGGTTTTAGGAGTTTAGTGGATATTACCAAGGCCTTTACAGCTAAGGGGTGGTGGAGGCTGAGATCACAAGGCAACCTTTGGTCTAAGTTTATGCTAAGCAAATAATGTCAGAGGAGTCACCCTATGGAAAAAAAGAAGCAGCCTAGAGATTCTAGCACCTGGAAAGAACTTATGGATATTAAGGATAAAGTTGACTCTCACGTTTTGTGGAGAATACATGTAGGAGATTTATCTTTTTGGTGGAATAATTGGAGTGGGCTGGACTACCTAGCCTCCTTACTGCAAATTCACAATCCTCGTACCCTTCTGGTAGAGGATTGTATTGTCAATGGAAATTGGAACCTGGATCTCATTAGTCAACTAGTTACGGATACTATTTTACAACACATCAAGCATGTGAAGATTGAGAATAACCAGGAGAAGGATAAGGCTATCTAGAAACCTTCTACTAATGGTTTATTTTCAGTCTCCTCAGCCTTTGAACTGCTTAGACAAAGAACGGAACAACAACAAATCTGGAAACAAACTTGGATCAAGCATATCCCTTTAAAGATATCTTTTTCACTTTGGAGGATTTGGATGAAGAAGATCTCACTTGATGATATTATACTCATGTTTGGGCTTACAATTGTTTCTAAATGCTTATGTTGCAGACAACCTCACGCAAAAACAATTGAACATATTTTTCATACTAGTGAAAAGGCCAAATAGATATGGTCTTTTTTTCCACAGCATTGGGATTTACATCATACTCTCCTACTCTACGAATGATATTTTTCACTTGGACCAACTTCAATTCTTCTAATTTCTATATTAGAGTTGTGAGTCACTTTGCTCTGGTTTATATATGTTGGGAAATCTGGAAAGCGAGATGTGAAGCTAGATTTGGAAGAGGATTTCCTCATGTAGAAAGAATTTGTGAGGAAATTCTTTTTTATCTGAAAATTCATTTAAGGAAAGATTGGTTCTCCAATTGACTTAAAATGTAACTGGCATACCTTATTTAATGCTCAAGTGAGTACTAGACCTATGTTAACTATTGTACCAGTTAGTTGGGAAAACCTCCACTTAATTGGTTAAAAGTTAATACTGACGGTAGCAGTAACTCAACTAAGCAAACTGCTGGTATTGGAGGTATTGTGAGGGATAGAAATGGAGATTTGATTATGGCTTTTGCTAAAAAAAACTCCATTTCTGTACTAACAATCAAGCTGAGGTGCAAGTAGCCTTATTTGCAGTTAATTGGTGCAATCAACAAGCGCATAGTAATATTATTTTGGAAATGGATTCATTGCTTGTTGTAAATATGCTAACTGACAGGAATGTTATTCTATGGGAATTAGCTCAATGGGTGGAGAAGATTAAACAAGGTCTACAAACCCATCATTTCAAAATTCAACACTGCTTTAGAGAAGCAAACACCGTGGCAGACGTTCTAGCAAAAACTGGGAGCAACTTATTAGATGGTACTATTCTTGCTTGATGAATGGAAAGACCTCCATAAGAAGTCTAGAGGATGCTCCATAATGGATCAAAATCAAATTCCTAACTTCAGAATTAGGAAAAAACACAAGAATGGAACTTCCTGAAGCTATGTTTTTACACATCGGTCACTGGGAGTTGTGTTCCCTCATTTTTTAGAAGCTTAACTATTTATTCCTAGTCAATCTGACACTAGGATCAACTTATTATTTGGTGATCAATATGGGAATGACCTTACATGTTGACCCAAGATCAGTTGAAGTTTTGAATAGTGACAAACGAACTCAGTGAAGGACCAGGTTCATCTTAGGAGACACAGTTGTTATGGCCCATACACATGAGATGCACGCGAAGAAGATAAGTCCTTGGGGTCAAGCAGCAATATCTTGATGAATATCTTCTGAACTGATCGGAAAGATTGCATATAGGATAAGGAGTTGAAGTCTCCTTATGAAAAGAGAATTACATCCGGATCAAGAATATGGATTAGAGTTAGAGTTGTTCTTGGACTCGAATTGACAAAGGATCCACAATTCGAGTTCTTATCAAACTTTGGTTACTAACTCCACAAATATAACGATTGTTCTGTTTTACAGGTGATTGCACATAAGCTGAAGTTAAACCAGATTGAGAGCAAAAGAGCTAGGCAATTTTTGCAAGCAATTTGTGTGTGATACAAGTGGGCAAATCTGAAGCTACAAGAACTAAGTGTGAAGAACCAATTCCATTGTGTCTTTCTTTAGTTCTAGTTCAATTGTAGTAGGTATTTTAATATTGTACCTTTCAGCTTTCTTAGAAGCAATTGTATTAGGTGCATTGAGTATTCCAGTTAGAGTTAACTTGAAAGTGTCGCAACAATTGAGGTTGTGTGCTACATTGGGATTAGAGTTAATCCTTAGGTTTACAAAGAGTTTTGTAAATGTTGTTTTTGGCTTATTGAAGTTTAGTGGAAGTTTGGGAAAATCCTACTGAATAGTAGGTCGTGGTTTTTTCACCTTTTGAACCAGGTGTTTTTCACGTAAAAATCTCCGTGTTCTTTATTTCTATATTTTAATTCCGCAAACAGTAGAAGTCAGAACACCTAGAAGAACGTGGTTCTTCTAGTGCAAAAATTAGGTACCACACAAGTCACCCCCCCCCCCCCC
>MU715954.1:99789-113594 GCA_026770625.1 Nicotiana glauca | reverse complement strand
GAACCGACGATAATATCATGCTAATCCCAAGAAACTCCGAATCTCAGTAGCTGAAGCTGGTCGAGGCCAATTCTTGACTGCCTCAATCTTCTTTGGGTCTACCTGAATGCCCTCTGTTGATACTACATGACCCAAAAATGCAACTGAACTCAACCAGAACTCGCACTTCGAGAACTTGTCATACAACTGACTATCCTTCAGAGTCTAAAGAACCACTCTGAGGTGCTGCTCATGCTCCTCCTGACTGCGGGAGTACACAAGAATATCATCAATAAAGACTATCACGAATAAGTCTAAATAAGGTCTGAACACTTGGTTCATCAACTCCATAAATGTTGTTGGGGCATTGGTCAACCCAAATGACATGACCAAAAACTCATAATGCCCGTACCACGTGCGAAATGCTGTCTTAGGGACATTAGACGGCCTAATCCTCAGATGATGATAGCCCACTCTCAAATCTATGTTTGAAAAACACCTTCGCACCCTGCAACTGGTCAAACAAATCATCAATCCTCGGCAGTGGATACTTGTTCTTTATTGTCACCTTGTTCAACTGCCGGTAATCGATGCACATCCTCATCGATCCATCCTTTTTCTTCACAAATAGAACTGGCGCACCCCAAGGAGAAATACTAGGCCTGATGAAACCCTTCTCTATCAAATCTTGCAACTGATCCTTTAACTCTTTCAGCTCTGGCGGGGCCATACGATACGGCGGAATAGAAATGGGCTGCATGCCTAGAGCCAGATCAATACAAAAATCAATATCCCTCTCGGGCGGCATACCCGACAGGTATGAAGGGAAAACCTCTGGGAACTCCCGAACAATAGGGACTGAGTCAATAAAAGGAATCTCTGTGCTGGAATCATGAACATATGCCAAATAAGCTAAACACCCCTTCTCGACCATGCGTCGAGCCTTAACATATGAAATAACACTGAGGGTGGCATGTCCTGGGGTACCTCTCCACTCCAATCAGGGCAAGTACAGTAAAGCCAAAATCACGGTCTTGGCATGACAATCCAAGATCGCATGATATGAGGACCACCAATCCATCCCCAATATAACATCAAAATCCACCATGTCTAAAAGCAATAAATCAACACGGGTCTCAAGACCCTCAAACACAACCATACATGAAAATGGACTCGATCGACCACTATGGAATCACCCACTGGTGTAGATACATAACCAGGGATACTCAAAGCATCACTGGGCATAGCCAGGTAGGGTGCAAAATAGGACGACACATACGAATACGTAGAGTAAGGGTGAAATAGCACTGAAGTATCTCTAATACAAATTAGAATGGTACCTGTGATGTCTGCACCTGAAGACTCAGCCTCTGGCCTACCTATGGCGACCTGAACTCCACCTCTAAGACCTCTACCTCCACCTCTAACACCTCTGCCACCGCCTCTAGTTGGCCGGGCATGCTGTGGAACCTCCTGTGACTGAATCATAGCATGAGAACTCTGATGCTGGAAGCTGCCATAAACTTGAGGGCAATATCTGAGAATGTGCCTCGGATCACCACAAGTATGGCAAGACCTCGTCTGCTGCGGATGAGCACCCCTTAACCTCGGGCAAGCCCTCCTGTTATGACCATACTCACCACACTCATAACACTTACATGAACACTGCAGCTGAAGGAACTAGGGCTGACCCTGTCGACCTGAATGGCCACCTGAAGTACCATGAGTGATATGGGGAGCTGACTGAAAGGGCCCGGGAGGATGGCCTCTACCATAAGAACCTCTACCTCCTAACGAGGTACCATTGAATCTACCTACGTGACGGGGCCTCTTATCCGACCTATGACCGCCTCGCTGTGGCAGGACCACCTCAACTCTACGGCCCACATTGGCCGTCTCCTGAAAAGTGACCTCATTCCCGGCCTGAGCCACTGCTGGCTGAACTCCTGGAATCAAACCCGCTCGAATGACACTCCCCACATGGCCTACCAATCTGACCAAAGCGTCCTGAAGATCTGGGATGGCTATGAACCCCTTTGGGACCTGAGCTGGGCCCACCGGAGTTGCTGTGGCTGGAACCTCCTCCTCAAACTTGACCTGAGGCTCCGCCTCTAGGGCTTCTGCTCGAGGCTTAGACTGCTGAGTGGTAGATGAAGAAATGCATGTTCTTGCCATCTGCGAAAGAATAGAGTAGAAATTCAATCGGTGTTTGAGAAACGGAAATGCACGACAAGAAAGAACAAATATGAAGTTTTTCCTAACTCTGCAGCCTCTAGGGGATAAATACAGATGTCTCCGTACCGATCCCTCAGACTCTACTGAGGTTGTTCGTGAGTTGTGAGACCTGTGCAACCTAGAGCTTTGATACCAACTTGTCACGACCCGGATTTCCCACCATCGGGAGTCGTGATGGCGCCAACTAACGGAGCTAGGCCAGCCAAACTTTAAACATTATCTGATAAATCTCAACAATATAAAAAAACAGAAGTCAATTAAACAAGTGAGGAAGACTTTAAGCTTAATAAAAATGAATCCAAAAATGCGGAAGTTTGAAACATATCCCTCCCCAGAACCTGGTGTCACTAGCTCACGAACTTCTAAGATTTACTAAATACAACCATCTGAAAGAAATCATAACAGTCTGTTTCAATACAAGAGTTAACAAACTGAATAAAGATGGAAGAGACTCCGGGCTTGCGGATGTCAGCAAGGCTACCTCAAGAGTCCCTGGACTGAAGGTCTGCTCCCGATCTAATACTGCTTCGGTCTGAATGCTGCGTACTAATCTGTGCAAAAGAAATGCACAGAGTGTAGCATCAGCACAACCGACCCCATGTGTTGGTAAGTGCCTGGCCTAACCCCGGCGAGGTAGTGGCGAGGCTAGACAGGACCTACCACAATAAACCTGTATAGATATATGTGCAATAACAGGAAATACACTAATTTAAACAGGTAAAAGGGAGGGGGAAGCATGCTGTGGGGTACTACAGTCTAAATATAGAAGTCATCGGTAAAGAAATGAAGTTGGACAATCACAACTGATAAGGAAAACACATGAAGTCACTATATACGAGAGAGAGTACACTCAGTCCATACTCTGTTGCGGCGCGCAACCCGATCCTCAACAGATATCACCATTGCGGCGTGCAACCCGATCCTCAACAATCAATACCGTTGCGGCATGCAACCCGATCCTCAATATTTCATTAACACCGTTGCGGCGTGCAACCCGATCCTCAACATTTAATACCAAGAACTCACCCCCCAACGACCGCAACTCAAGTACGAAGGGAGTAACAACAATCATAAGAAAATCCCGGCAAAGGAATACAAATAACAATTCAATCATCCCGGCAAGGGAGAATACAATAAATACATACGTCTCGGCAAGGGAGAATACAATAAATACATACGTCCCGGCAAGGGACTAATCGCTACACGATCCACTTTTAATCACCTATTTCTCGAGTAACAATTTCTAGTCCGAGCCAATGCTCTAAAAGCCAAACCGATCACAAACCTTCCTCAACTATTCACATTATATTATGCTTATCAACCCAAGCAAGAAAGATGTACCATTAAATCCGAATCCAACACATAAAGGACTCACGGTCATGCTAGACTCCGGTGCATAGATAACCGTCACCATGCCTATACACCGTACTCCATATTTAGCAAGTAGCAATTAACACCATAATCCTAATCCCTCAAGCCAACGTTAGAACAAACACTTACCTCGGTCCAAAAGATAGCAATCACCTCTCCAATACCGCCTTTCCTCTAAAATCCGATTTCCGAAACAATGATATCTAGGCATAATTAGTTCAATGATATCAATTAGGGCTCAACAACATAATCCCATAGCCTAGACATGATTTTTCTAGCAT
The DNA here is from genome assembly GCA_026770625.1 of Nicotiana glauca. NCBI lineage: Eukaryota > Viridiplantae > Streptophyta > Magnoliopsida > Solanales > Solanaceae > Nicotiana > Nicotiana glauca. The sequence goes on along the minus strand of MU715954.1, from coordinate 109,728 downwards.
TCTTCCAAAAATAGCAAAATCCGACACCGGGGCCCACATGGTCCAAACTCGAGGCTCGGACCAAAACCCAATCACCCATAACCCCACAAGTTCAAATATGTAATTTATTTTAAGATTTGACCCCAAATTGAGGTTGAATCACCAAAATTCCCAAAGCCCTAGTCCTACCCAAAACCCTTAATTTCTACCTTGAATTCATGATTTAGGGCTAGGAAATTAGTGATTACGTGAAGAAATTAAGAGAGAATGAAGTTAAGAACACTTACCTAGCAAGCTATGGAGGAAAAGGAGCTTGAAATTCGTCTATGGGGTGTTGGGATGGAGAGCTCGTTGAAATAATGGCTAATTCCCGTAATGAACATTGTTTTTATGACTTAAAAATTACTGGGTGAAATTACCCTACGCGTTCGCGACAGAAGGGTCGCGTTCGCGGAAGAGGGATGCTAACGCGAAGATGAAATATTGGGTGCCCGAAACTTTAGCCTACGCGAACGCGTTTGGCATCACGCGAACGCGAAGAAGGGGGAACTGACTCTATGCGATCGCGAGGACAGGTTCGCGAACGTGAAGTAGGGGAACACTAAGGCACTGCGAACGCGAGCCTGGGGCCGCGTCCGCGAAGAACAAAACCACTATGTAAAAATGCAGCAAAATCTGATGTGTTTTTAAGTGCAAAACCACCTCGAACCACCTCCTAGTCACTCCCGACCCTCAGGGCTCCCAACCAAACACACACGCTAACTCAAATACACCCTACAAACTTGTTCGAGCGATCAAATTACCAAGATAACATCAAAATCAAAGAATCAAACCCCAAAACTCATGATTTTCATTTCAAAGTTCATCAACCTCTCACTTTAGATATTTAGGTCCGAAACACATCAAACGACGTTCGATTTCGACCAAATTTCATAGAAAGCGCTTAACGCATATTTAAGACCTGCACCGGGCGTCAGAACCAAAATACGAGCCCGATACCTATATTTTCTAACTCATTTTCATTTCTATTTTTCCTTAATAATTCCAGAAAATAATTTAACAGAAAAAATCTTTTACCCGGGTTCTGGACCTCGAATTTCGACTCCGGGCACATGCCCGAGTCCCATATTTTTCTACGGACCCTCCGGGACCGTCAAATCATGGATCCGGGTTCGTTTACCCAAAATGTTGACCAAAGTCAACAATATCAATATTAATACCAAAATTGTTCAAAATTTTCATAGAATTCACATTTTTTTAACATAAAAACTTTTCGGCTTCACTCCCGGACTGCGCATGCAAATCGAGGCAACTAAAAGCGAGGTTTCCAAGGCCTCGGAAGCACGGAAAGAAGGGATAAATACGGTGATGACCCTTTGGGTCGTCACAAATGTATACTAGATTCACTACTCTGACTAATGAGCTTGAATCTCTTGGAAGGACCATCCTTGAAGAAGACAAGGGTGAAAAGATTTTGACAAGAGTTCTACCAGTCACTTGGGAAAGAAAGATCACTGCCATTCAGGATTCCAAGAATATTGCTACCCTTAGGCTGGATGAACTAATTGGGAACTTAACTGCCTAAGAAATGAGGAGACAAACAATGAAGTTGGATAACCCCAAAAAGGAGAGAAGTTTAGCTTTCAGAATCACTGAAGGTGCAGATTTGGAAGATGATGAAGTAGCCATGATCACTAGGGATTTCAAGAAGTATCTGATAAGAGGAAAGGGTGCTTCAATAAGTACAAACTTCAACAAAGCAAGAGCTCTTGAGAAACAGACCAATAAAGGCTGCTACAAGTATGGTAAGACTGATCACATGATCAAAAATTGTCCTCAATGGGAGATTGAGTGGAAGAAAGAAAGAGCTAAAAGAAGAAATAGGAAGAAGGAACAGGTTCAACCAAAAAGAAATAAAGGTTCAACTAAGGCTTTGGTTGCTGCTTGGGGAGAAACATCTGATGAGGACTCTGAAGATGAAGCTGAGGGGGATCAAGCTCTAATGGCCATTGGAGAATCAGAGGATGAACAAGAGGTAAGTATTCTTCATCTCAAAGACAAGATCAAATTCTAGTCTAAAGAAAGGCTAGCTAAACTCTTAACAGACTTCATTGATGAANGTGATAACAAAAATGTTGAGTTGAAGAACCAGGTTCTTGAACTTGACAATAGTGTCCTAGAACTTAGATCTGAAAATCTGAAACTGAAATTAGGAACATGAAAGAAGATAGCTGATCACACATATCTTACCGTAGAAGAAAATTTAGGAAAAATGAAGGATGAATTATATAAGAAAGATGAATTCATCAAAATCTTAAAAGAAGATCTAGGAAAGGTCAAACATGAACTATACTGAACTTGCAAGTGGAACAAAGCATATGATGCTCTCTCTTGGTTGCATAAGCATCATAGCAGTAATAAAAGAGAACTTGGCAATGGAACTCATGCTCCTAAATGGGATCCAAAAAGCAAGTACCTCACTTTTTCTGAAAATAAAATCTGCACACATTGTGGCAAGACTGGTCATTACAAATATGAGTGAAATAAAAAAGAGAAGGCCAATCAAAGGAACAAGTCTTTGTTAAAGAAAAGAATAAATTGCATGAATGGGCAAGAAGGAATTTAATCCATCCTTTTGCCTACAGAAAGGGACCCAAACTAGTTTGGGTTCCTAAGACTAACCCCTGATTTCATTTTGTAGGTTCAAGTGAAAGGGAGGAGCCAAATATGGTATATGGACAGTGGCTGCTCAAAACACATGACTGAGGACAAGGACCAGTTACTTTCACTTGAGAACCTAAAAGGAGGTAATGTCTCCTTTGGTAATGGAAAGAAAGGTGAGATCATTGGGGCTGTTAAGGTAGGCAAGATTGATTCTCATTCCATAGAGAATGTATACCTGATAGATGGCTTGAAATATAGCCTAATAAGTGTGTCACAACTGTGTGACAGAGGTAACCTTGTAGCTTTTACCTCCACCAAGTGCTTTGTGATTAATCTTATCACTAACAAAAAATTTTTGCAGGGAAAAAGAGTTAACAATATTTATATTGTAGATTTGTCAACTCTTTCAGAAAATGAACTCACATGCTTAAGTGTATTGGTTAATGATCCCCTCCTATGGCACAAAAGACTTGGTCATGCTAGTCTGAATCAGCTAAACAAATTAGTCTCCAAGGATTTGGTTGTAGGTTTACCTAACATCAAGTTCAAGGAAGACAAAGTTTGTGAGGCATGTGCAAGTGGGGAGCAGGTAAGGTCATCCTTTAAAACCAAGAAAATGGTGAGTACGTCCAAGATGTTGGAACTGGTTCATATGGATCTATGTGGTCCAATGAGAACTGCGAGCAGATGTGGAAAGAAATATATAATGGTGTTAGTTAATTACTATTCCAGATTCACCTGGGTTTTATTTCTAACCTCTAAAGATGAAGCATTTGACATGTTCTCTGCATTTGTTAGAAAAACTCAGAAACAATTAGGAAATCAACTTGCATCCATTAGGCCTGATCATGGAACTGAGTTTGAAAACTCTAATTTTGCTGAATTTTGTGATGAAAATGGCATAGATCATAATTTCTCTGCCCCTAGTACTCGACAACAAAATGGTGTAGTTGAAAGGAAAAATAGAACTTTTGAGGATATGGCCAGAACAATGTTATTATCTAGCAAATTACCTCACAATTTCTGGGCAGAGGTTGTTAACACTGCATGCTACATCATAAATAGATACATGACCAGACCACTAGTAGAGAAGACTCCCTATGAGTTACTTAAAGGGAGAAAACCAAACATATCCCATCTTAGGTCTTTTGGTTGCAAGTGCTATATGCACAATAATGAAAAAGACTCTCTAGGAAAGTTTGATCCCAAAAGTGATGAGGGAGTATTCTTGGGATATTCTTCACATAGTAAAGATTATAAAGTTTATAATAAAAGAACATTGTGTGTAGAAGAGAGTGTGCATGTAATATTTGATGAAAATAACATTCTTTCTGAAAGACAGGAACAAGAAGATGAAGCCATTGGACTAGTTAAAGATCTGGCTGAATTATCAGCTCAAGTCAAAGTGGTCCCTGCAGAAGGAACAGGTTCATCCTTACAGGCCAACCTGACAGGGGGAAGAACTCAAAAGGGAATTGAAATAAACCCCTTAAAGGAACTTGGTCATGAACCTGTTCCTCATCAAATTGCTGAAACATCCAGCGAAAGCCAAATGGTTGTAAAACCTCACAAGTATCAAAGTTCTCATCCCATTGAGAACATTCTCACTGATCCAACTTCTGGAGTCAAAACCAGATCACAATTAAAGAATCTGTGTGCTTTTGATGCTTTCTTATCTATTATTGAACCTAAAATTATTTCAGAGGCTTTGCAGGATGCAGATTGGGTAAATGCAATGCAGGATGAGTTAAACCAGTTTGAAAGAAGTCAAGTTTGGCACCTAGTTCCTAGACCCAAGGATAGATCAGTCATTGGTACCAAATGGGTCTTTAGGAACAAACTTGATGAAGATGGAACTGTCACAAGATACAAGGAAAGATTGGTAGTCTAAGGCTATAGCCAAGATGAAGTGATAGACTATGATGAGACCTTTGCCCCAGTTGCAAGACTAGAGGCAATCAGACTCCTCATTGCCTTTGCAGCACATATGGAATTCACTCTCCATCAGATGGATGTCAAAAGTGCCTTCTTAAAAGGCTATCTCAAGGAGGAAGTGTTTGTGAAACAACCTCCAGGATTTGAAAGCAAGGAATGTCCTGAGCATGTGTACAAGCTGGACAAAGCTCTATATGGGCTCAAACAGGCCCCAAGAGCTTGGTATGAACGGCTATCAAAGTTCCTACTGGAGCATGTGTACAAAAGAGGTAAAATTGACAGCACTTTGTTCCTAAGGGAAAAAGGTAAAGATCTTCTTATTGTACAGATATATGTTGATGACATAATTTTTGGGGCCACTACTGAAAGGTTGAGTAAGGACTTTGCAAAATTAATGGGAAGTGAGTTTGAAATGAGTATGATGGGCGAACTAAATTTCTTACTAGGCTTGCAGCTCAAACAAAGTCCTAATGGAACCATGATTCATCAGCAGAAGTATACAAAAGAACTAATCAAGAAGTTTAAAATGGAAGACTCTAAAGAAATAGATACACCTATTGCAACTGCCACTAAATTAGATGTTGATGAACCTGGTTCATCAGTTGATCAAAAGTTGTATAGGGGTATGATTGGTTCACTCTTGTATCTTACTGCCAGCAGACCTGACATTGTTTTCAGTGTAGGACTTTGTGCTCGTTTTCAAGTTAATCCTAAAGAGTCTCACTTGACTGCTGTCGAGAGGATATTGAGATATCTGAAGGGGACTGCTGAATTGTGTCTATGGTACCCTAAAGTTAGTAATTTCTGTCTAGTAGGTTATGTTGATGCTGACTATACAGGTTTCCTAGTGGATAGAAAAAGCACCTCAGGTATGGCTCACTTTCTTTGTTCATGTCTTGTATCATGGGCTACCAAGAAACAAAATTCAGTAGCCCTATCTACTAATGAAGCTGAGTATGTGGCTGCAGCTTCTTGTTGTGCTCAACTACTGTGGATCAAACAATAATTAGTAGACTTTGGTATAGAAGTGGGATGCATATCAATATTCTGTGATAACACTAGTGCTATAAGTATGACAAAGAACCGTGTTCATCATAAAAGGACCAAGCACATAGATGTTAGACACCACTTCTTAAGAGATAACTATGAGAAAGGGTTAATCTCCATAGAATTTTGTGCTACTGATAAACAAATAGCTGACATCTTAACTAAAGCACTGAGTAGAAAATTTTTTGAAAGGAACAGGTTGGAATTAGGGATGATTAAGATCACCTAAAAGGTCCAGTTCAGAATGCACAATGAAAAAAAAAATTGAAAAAGATGAAAAAAAAATTTGGTTAGGAGTTCTTAATTCAATGTAAATATATAGACTAATTCTTACTCAGTCTCATACTTTGATTAGTATACTCCTGTGGCATGTATTTATATGAATCCTTAAATCTCTTACAAAGTTTTTCTATTCTGACATTTGAGGAATGATCAAGGGAAGTTTTACTTGAAGAACCTGGTTCATCAGTATATGCTCATAAAAAATTTCAGGTATGTTTCTATACTTTGCACAATTATAAAGATAAAATTATCAATCATGAGCAGAAGTCCTAATTACACCAAACTTTTATAAATTCTATCCGTTGAGCATTGAATCAGTTTCATTATCCTAGGAGTCTAACTAAAACGGGATTTTTTCTTAAAAACTAGCATTACTCATTTATCTCTAAAGAGATCGGAACTCTAATTTGATTAGACTTCTTTTTGACCTCTGAAAAGGCTGCCGTTACAGGCTTAATCATGATCCCTCTTTAAATACACTCCAAACCCTCTTTCATCACTCATAATCGTCATTCTCTTCTCCAACCCTTCTGATAAACCCTTTTCTTCTTCAAAAATCCCCAAAATATTTCCAGAAATTATCCGCCATGACTAATCCTCAAGACAATCCTGGAACTCCCCCACCTATTTCCTCTAATACCTCATCATCAACACCTCCAGTTGAAAGTCCAAAATCCAGATTTCGCAGGCAAAAGATGTCAGCCAGAAAAACTATAGCATCCGGCCCTCTCAGAAAAGCCTTGAACGAGAAATTAAAAGCTAGTCAAAGAAAAGAAGCTTCATCTGAAGAATCCCACTCAAGCTCTGAATCTGAAAAGTTCATCTCTGCTAGTGAAGGAGAAGAACCTAGGCCATCTGACAATGACAAGAGTCAAGAAAACCCAAGAGAGGTAAATACCTGTTATGTATTTTCTGATATAGCTGAGAAGGTAGATAATAGGTTTGTGCTTGTGGGTGCTGTGAAAAATGTTGAAGGGATTGAGACTAGTAGGAGGAGAAAGAAAAAGAAAGGGGAGGTTCTTGTTATATGTGGTGGTGAAGAAGAAGGTGGCTTGAAGTCAGGGGGAAGCGGATCAGGAGAAGCTGCTGAGGGACTTGTTCAGATGAGTGAGCAATAAGAAGAACTTGGTTCTTCTGTAAAGGAGACTTTAGCAGATATTTTAAGGAACGTGGGGGCCATTTATGACCCAAAGAAGCGTAAGGCATCTTCACAAAAGACCCTAGTTGCTAAAAAACCCTCAAAGAAAAGCAAAGTATCACCTCCCAAGACTGCTGCTACTTCTGTACCTAGGGGAAGAACTACAAGGAGTGAGGTAAGGCAAAGTGAAGCAGAACAACTGGAAGCACTAGAGAAAAGTAAGAAAAAGAAGAAGTAAAAAGGAAAGGAAAATGTAGTAGAAAGTTTTGAAGCTGCTGTAGAAGAGGAGGAGGAGATGGACCTGGTCCATCAAGAGAGAGGTACAACTGAGAAGGTTCCAATTGTCAAACCAAAAAGAACCAAGACTCCTGCAAAGAAGTCTTCAAAATATGTACCTGCTGAACCTTCTTTGGCAAAAACAACTAAGTCTGCATCAAAGGGAAAACAAGTGAAAATTACTGAAGAAGAAGATGAAGAGAGGAGTGGAGAAGAAGAAGAGGAGAATTCTAAACAAGAACAAGATCGTTTTGTTATTTTTAGAAGGAGGAAGATATTGAAGGGAAGGCTGCTGAAAGACCTGGAGGAGCCAGGCATGGTTAGGCTGGTAGGAGCTTTAGCTGCACAGGGCTAGAAGGACATGGTCCTTCAGATGGATGGGAGACTAGCTAGAAGAGAGCTGATTGAATTTATGGCTAATGGCTCCGTGGAAAATGGGCGAGTAACCAGTATAGTGAAAGGTGTGAAGGTGGATTTTGATGCACTAGAGCTGGGCAGGATTCTAGACATCCCAAGTGAGGGCTATGATGATTATACTAGGAAAAGGTGGCCTTGTCTAGATGATCTACCCACAACACTTCAAATTACCAGGAATTTCTATGACACAAAGGAGGCTAAAGAGGTGCCTGAAGCACGATTTGCTCAAAAGAGTGAAATGAAGCCAGAGCATAAAGTGCTCTTTGAGTTTGTGAACAAATGTCTGTTTCCTAGACAAAAGTGGAGGCACACTGCAAATTACATGAACTTGGTTCTCATGGAGTGTCTTGTGAGGGGTAAACAAATCAATTGGCTTGCTTTCATAGTAAAATTGCTGGACAGAGTCATAAATGGTTCAAAGGCTCATGCTACTCCTTATGGATTCATTCTGACAACTGTACTGGACAGGCTGAATGTCCCTTCGAAGAAGTGGGAAAATGCCTCCAGTAAAGAGAACTTTGGAATCAAGACTCTCCAGGCCTGTGATTATCTGCTAAGTGTTGCCCCTGTTGAACCTGGTTCATCAGTGAAAACTCCAGTAAATAGCAAAGTTAGAGCCTTAATTCAAGAATGTGGGACCAAAGATGCTGAGATTGGTAGGTTTAGGCTCGAGTAGCTGAATTGGAAGAAGAAAGGAATGGGCTGAAGGCAGAACTTGAAAAAGAAAAGGAAAAGAGTGGAGGGATGCTACAAACAATGCTCAACCTACTCCAATCCCAACCCTCCAGTTCTTCAAAGCCTTAGCCATCTTTGTCCTAGTTCGAAACTATTTCAGTTACCTTTTGTGACCCAAATTAGGGATTTTTCTTGTTTTTGCTCATGATTGGTAGTTTTTGTTATTTCTTTTTGTGGACTGTACTGTAGAAGCACTGCCTTATCAATGACAATTTGCATTTCTCTTGTTTTGTGATGATTCTGCTCTTAATAGTTAATTTTGTCAAATTGATTTTTCATTAACTACACCATGCTTTCACTTGCAGTTGCCCCAGTGGCCATGAGTAATAATTAATATTCTGGGATTCACATATTTATGCAATTTTTTTATGATGCCAAAAGGGGGAAGATATTGTGTGCTTTGTGTCTATTTTCTGAACAGTGACGATTATGACCTAATTAAATCTGGCCCTTAATGATAAGTAAAATTTTTTGAGTGATGATATTTTAGCTGAGTTTCACAGGTTCTATAATCAGTAAAAGCACAGAGTTTGTCATCATCAAAAAGGGGGAATTTGTTGACCCAATATCAGTTGAAGCTTTGAAGAGTGACAAAAAAACTCAGTGAAGGACCAGGTTCATCTTAGGAGACACAGTTGTTATGGCCCATACACATGAGATGCACGTGAAGAAGATAAGTCCTTGGGGTCAAGCAGCAATATCTTGATAAATATCTTCTGAACTGATCGAAAAGATTGCATATAGGATAAGGAGTTGAAGTCTCCTTATGAAAAGAGAATTACATCCGGATCAAGAATATGGATTAGAGTTAGAGTTGTTCTTGGACTCGAATTGACAAAGGATCCACAATTCGAGTTCTTATCAAACTCTGGTTACTAACTCTATAAATATAACAATTGTTCTCTTTTACAGGTGATTGCACATAAGCTGAAGTTAAACCAAATTGAGAGCAAAAGAGCTAGGTGATTTTTGCAAGCAATTTGTATGTGATACAAGTGTGCAAATCTGAAGCTACAAGAACTAAGTGTGAAGAACCAATTCCATTATGTCTTTCTTTATTTCTAGTTCAATTATAGTAGGTGTTTTGATATTGTACCTTTCAGCTTTCTTAGAAGCAATTGTATTAGGTGCATTGAGTATTCAAGTTGGAGTTAACTTGAAAGTGTCGCAACAGTTGAGGCTGTGTGCTACACTGGGATTAGAGTTAATCCTTAGGTTTACAAAGAGTTTTGTAAATGCTGTTTTTGGTTCATTGAAGTTTAGTGGAAGTTTGGGAAAATCTACTGAGTAGTAGATCGTCATTTTTTCACCTTTTGAGCCAGGTGTTTTCCACATAAAAATCTCCGTGTTCTTTATTTCTGTATTTTAATTTCGCAAACAGTAGAAGTTAGAACACTTAGAAGAACCAGGTTCTTGTAGTGCAAAAATTAGATACCGCACAAATCACACCCCCCCCCCCCCCCCCC
>MU715954.1:52745-99544 GCA_026770625.1 Nicotiana glauca | reverse complement strand
CCCCCCCCCACCCTCTTGTGTGACATTGACGTCTAAAACATCATTACATCATGTAATTTTTTGCTAACTTTACGGTTAGGAATACCTAACTTACTTGTTGTAGAAGGAGAGGCAAGGTTTTATGTCCCCCGGCTCTATGTATTTCGTTTTTGGATTCTAATATACAAGCTGGGGTTAGCCTAAACCCCCTGGGATGGTGAGAGTAAACAAAAAAAATGTATCAAAATAGTCAAGACCTTCTCGTTGTATATACCCTTTGACTACAAGTCTTGCCTTAAATTTATCAATAGTGCCATCATCTTTCATTTTCCTCTAAAAATACATTTAGAACCCAAAGATTTATTTCTAGGAGGAAGATCAACCAATTTCCATGTATGGTTGTTCAATATGAATTATATTTTACTATTGACTGCCTCTTTCCAGAACAATGATTCTGAAGAAGACATAGCTTCTTTAAATATTCGAGGCTCATTTTCCAATAAGAAAGCCACAAAATTTGGTCAAAATGAAGTAGACGTTCTTTGATGTTTACTACGTCTTGGATCCTCTTGATGAAATGTACTTTCTTTTGTTTCTTCCCGAGGTCGTTTAGATCCTTCACCAATCGACTCACATTCCTTTTTATACGGATATATATTTTCAAAAAACCCAGAATTATCTGATTCTATAATCGTATTATTATGAATGTCGGGATTTTCTGATTTATGAACCAGAAATCGATATGTTTTACTATTGGTCGCATATCTTATGAAAACACAATCAACGGTTTTTGGTCCTATTTTTACCCTTTTGGATTTAGGAACTTGCACATTTGCCAAACACCCCCACATTTAAAATAATTCAAGTTGGGTTTCCTACCTTTCCATTTTTCATATGGAGTGGGTTGTGTTTTGCTATGGGGTACTCGATTTAGTATCCGGTTAGCTGTAAGAAAGGCTCCCCCCACAATTCTATGGCAAACCAGAACTTATCAACAATGCGTTCATCATCTCCTTTAATGAATGATTCTTTCTTTCCGCAATCTCATTGGATTGGGGCATGTAAGGGTCCGTTGTTTGATGAAAAATTCCATATCCTAAGCATATTTCTTCAAAAGGAGATTCATATTCACCACCCTATCACTTCTTATCATTTTGATTTTCTTGTTAAGTTGCATTTCAACTTCATTTTTGTATTGCTTGAATGTGTATATTGCTTCATATTTACTATTAAGTAAATATAGCAATATCGAGTACTGTCATCAATGAAAGTTATGAAATACTTATTTTCACCACGAGATGTTATTGACTTCATGTCGCAAATATCTGTGTGAATTAAGTCTAAAGGATATGAATTCCTTTCAACTGACTTATAAGGACGTTTAACATACTTAGATTCCAATTTGACATTTTGATTTGTCGCATTCAAACTTAGACAACACGTCCAAGTTAATCATTTTCCACAAGGTTTTATAATTGACATAACCCAAACGTATATGCCATAAATTATTTGACTCAAGTAAGTAAGAAGTAGCTGAAATTTTATTATTCTTCTCAACAACCATTACATTCAGCTTGAAAAGGCCTTTAGTGAGGCAACATTTTCATAAAACATCTCATTCTTGCTTATTACAACCTTATCAGATACAAAGACACATTTAAACTCATTCTTTACAAGAAGTCCAGCAGAGACTAAGTTCTTTCTAATCTCGAGAACATGAAGGACGCTGTTCAAAGTCACCACCTTGCCAGGAGTCATTTTCAGAAAGATCTTCCCACATCCTTCAATTTCGGCCGTTGCGGAATTTCCCATAGAAAACGTCTCTTCGGTTCTAACGAGAGAATATGTAGCAAATGCTTCTCTAACAGCGTAAAAATGGCGAGTGGCTCCAAAATAAATCCACCACACCTTAGGATTTCTCACCAGGTTGCATTCAGAAAGCATAGCACACAAGTCATCAACATCTTCTTGCTTTTCAACCATGTTTGCTTGACCCTTCTTCTTGTCTTTCTTCGAAGCACGACAATCTGTAGATTTTTGTCCAGCTTTCCCACAGTTATAGTAATTTACATTGAACCGCTTCTTTCTTAGTTCGCTTTTTGGTCTAGAAGCATGCTTCCTCTTTCTCTTATTTTGAGGAGTATCCTCAAAAATGTTTGCTCCCGTTATTTTTGAATTTCCACGACCTCTCTTTTCAGCAGCATTGTTGTCCTCTTTGATCCTAAACTAAACAAAGATATCTTCAAGCGACATCTCCTTGCATTTATGTTTCAAGTAGTTTTTGAAGTCCTTCCACAAAGGAGGCAACTTCTCAATCATCGCTATAACTTGGAATGCTTCATTGATGAAAAGACCTTCAATGAAAATTATGTTAGTAAAAATAATAAAATTACTACTTTCAACATCAGTATTAATTCGACTTATACCTTCAGCAAGGAGATCGTGAATAATCACTTGCAATTCCTGGAATTGGATAATAACAGACTTTCTATCTATCATTTTGTAGTCCAAAAACTTAGCGGCAATGAATTTATTCTACCCGGCATCTTTAGTTTGTATTTTATTTGAAGCGCAATCCACAGTTCTTTTGACGTCTCCACATTACTGTAGACGTTATACAGATTGTTCTCCAGTCTGCTAAGAATATATTCTTGCACAAAATATCAGAATGCTTCCACACATCAATCACGAGAAAGCATTCATTCTCTGGATTTTCATCGGGCAGAACAGGAACATCTTCCTTAATGAACTTCTGTAGACATAAAGTAGTCAAGTAGAAGAACCTTTTCTGCTACCACCATTTGAAATCAATCCCGAAAAATATTTGGGGTTTTCTGCTGGTGCCAATGCCGGTGTTGTTTGGCTTGTTGATGCATTGTCACTAACCATAGGAATAGTCTGGTTCCCGTTGTCATTCGTCATTTTTGTAAGAGAATGACACAACCAAATATTAAAATCACGTAGATTTTAACCTCCAATAAAGTAGAAAACCACAAAGGTTTTTGTCTCCAGAATAGTGAATATAACACAAATATAAAAATAATTAAATTCTTTAAGCTTATTAGTACACTGTATTTGTAAAATAATTCTGGAGAATGTAAAATAACGTATAAATAGAAATGAAAAATAGAAATAAAATTTAATCTGAGCCCACCGAATTCACAGTGTTTCCTTATGGAATTTAATCCCCTCCTAGTACCCAAGGTTGTGGATTATTTCCTTTCAAGATAAAACGAATTACACACTAGTGTAGCGGTACTTCAAACTCCTATTTTCTAGCGAACACAAAGATCAGTAGTAAATCACATTTACTGTTGCTTTCTTAGTAGTTAAAACAATGCAGAAGAAAGGAGGAGAAATCAGGAATTCGTATGAAAAATCTGAGAGAATGGACTACTATTTCTAGCCAATATGTTGAGCTCAAGTTGAAGAGGTGAATCTCTTCAGAAGACCTGTTTACCTAAAATGCCCATAACATAAATGACTATTTATGCAACAATATACCGGGAATTCATAACGAGGAGGAAACTTAATTTTTTGTTACAAAGATGGAAAACGGATAACGGATAATGCTTAATATTCCGTTGAATTTAATGTTAAATTTAATATTAATTTTTTGCTTGCAAAAATATGGATATTTAATATTATAATATGTTAATATTTACTATTTACAAATAAATTTGGTCCAAAAAAATCAATCAATCACTTGACCGAAGTCGAAGCCGAGCCGAGTAAGCGACGGCGACGGCGCAAGGCTTGCCTTCTTCTTAACTCTTTAAGAGCTACAAGAAGAGCAATTGTATATATATACCCATAAAAAAACGTTTTCCTTGCATTCACCGTGGGGCTTATATAGTTGGGTTATTGCTTTGATCCTTGCATTTATTACTAACTTGTTTGATTTTTTCCTTAGCAAGAAACCAGAAATGGAAGCTAATGATGTCAACATACTCACAACATTGAGGAACGCACAGATTTGCCTCAACATGAAGACTCAATCAGAGATACCCATAACGAAGGGGATGAAGCAACCCCAATTCATGAAGGGCAGTACTCCCGGCATGTGCGGGAGCCAACTCCTGATGATACGGATGAGGAACATGTCATGGAATTAGTGAAAATCTTAAGAGAACAGCAGAAAGCAATCACGAGTCATCTCTCAAGGCAGAACCAGGTAATGACGGAGTTGAACCTCGCGTTGTCAGGTGCTTCTAATAGTACAAACAGAAGGGGGCCTAGTTCCCCCCACCGTTCCTGAAAATCAAACAGCTCAGAGAGTTGATAATAATACCCTAAGGGGTGAAGTCAGTTTCAACAATGTCGATGGGACCGGTAGTGAATTTGGGAATGACAACGGGATTGATCCCTTCAAAACCAAGATCATGTGGTTTATAATGGAAATGAACGAATGAATGGATCAAAATGTGAAGGAGTTTCACCCTCTGATAGATCAAATTTCGGGCGCACCACCATTACTAAAAGGCCAAATTTTTTAAAGATACACATAACTGCCGTTTAAACCGAGCACATCGCTAGAGGAGATACAGAACAGGTTTAAGATATCGAACATACCAATAATACGATGGGACTTTGGATCTATAGAAGCACATCACAACCTACACCGCCACTGTGGCAAGGAATAATTTGGCTCAACATGAGATCAAATCGGTCTTACACAAGAAGGATACACCCTTAATGTATACCCTAACGTATCATCAGTTGTTGAAATTCCCAACCCTGGAAGGAATCAAGCAGATAAGAGGAGACCAACCGGCTGTAAGGGAGATGAACGCGGTAATTGTTTTCAGCAGCAAGGGAAAGGAGCCACAAAATAGCAATCACAAGAACTGATACCTTTTCCCTCTCCAAACGAAGATGATAGGAGCGAGGTGTCACTGGAATCCTATCAAGTTATGAGATATTTTCATGTAGCAGAAGAGATGGATGCGACCAGGTCAACTATAGAGGAACTCGAGTAAGTGGCCTTAATCGAGGAGTTCTTTGAGAGGAAGTGTCATCTAGGAACAAGATTAAATCCTAAGCTCCGGTTAGGGTTTATAAATTTCCTTAAAGCTAACGTCAAATGTTTTGCATGGTTGCACTAGGATATGATAGGTATCCCATTAGAGGTGGTGGTGCAAAATCTAAGCCTGGATCTGAAAATTCAATCGGTAAGGCAATAGAAGCGCCCGATAGCGGAGGTGAGGACTGGTTTGTTAAAGAAGAGGTAACCCAATTACTTAATATCAGTGCCATACTTGAGGTAAAATATCCATAATGGTTAGCCACTACAGTTGTAGTTCGAAAGAAGAATAACAAATTTAGAATGTGTGTAAATTATAAGGATTTGAATAAGGCGTTCCCTAAGGACTCATTTCCATTGCCAAACATTGATCAAATGATTGATGCTACGGCCAAATACGAGTTAATGAGTTTCCTTGATGCTTACTCCGGGTACAATAAAATCAAGATGAATCAGGAGGATTAGGAAAAAACTTATTCCATAACGAACTTTGGCACATATTGCTATAATATGATGCCATTTGGGCTTAAGAACACTAGAGACACTTACTAGAGGCTCGTTAATAAAATATTTTAAAATCAGATAGGCAAAACAATAGAGGTGTAAATTGATGAAATGTTAGTCAAGTCTTTCAATGCAGAAGATTATTTGAAACACCTTCAAGAAACCTTCGACATCTTGAGGAAGCCTAACATGAAACTCAACCCAAACAATGTGCTTTCGGGGTTGGTTCTAGAAAATTTTGTGGGTTCTCGGTCTCACAAAGAGTGATCGAGGTAAATCTTGACAAAATCAAAGCCATCGAAGATATCCTAGACCAGCTAACGAGCATGAAGGAGGTGCAGAGATTAACCGGAAGGTTAGCAGCCTTATGTAGGTTCATCTCGAGTCCCCAGTAAAATGCCGTCACTGCTTCTCACTTCAAAAAAAAAAAAGAACAATCTCTAGTGGACCCCGGAATGCCAACATGCATTAAAACACCTAAAAAGGTACCTATCAAGCCCCTCGCTACTATCAAAATTAGGGGAAGACAAACAGTTACTAGTATATCCATCAGTCTCGAAACTGGCGATAAGTGTCGATTTAGTCCGAGAAGAAGAAGTTACGAAGTTTCCTATTTATTATGTTAGCAAAATATTATTTGGAGCAGAGACTTGCTATCCGTACCTCAAAAAGTTGGCCTTAGATCTCGTTGTCGCCTATCGAAAGCTCAGAACATAGTTTTAATGTCACCCAATAGCCGTTGCGACAACCTTTCCCGTAAGGAATGTCCTTCACAAGCCTGAGTTGCCAAGGTCATTTTACTAAATCGACACTCAAAATTAGTGATTTCGACATTGAGTAAAAGCGCAAGATTGCGATCAAGACACAAGTTTTGGCCGACTTTGTGACTGACTTCAGTCCTGGATTAATGCCCTTGGCTATTAAAGAAGCAGTGTTGGTGTCAAAAATGACATCAGGAGTTTGGACCTTGTTTACAGATGGAGCTTCCAATGTAAAAGGGTCCGAGCTCGGGGTAGTTCTAGTCACACCTTCGGGAGAAACCATGAGGCATGCCATTAAAACTGTTCCATTAACTAACAATGAAGCCAAGTATGAGACTTTGGTGTCAGGATTTGAACGGGCCTAAGGACTTGGCTCCAAGATCATCGAGGTCAAATTTGATTCCCAGATGGTAGTAAACCAGGTGTGTGAGATTTTTTGACACAAAGGAAGAACGCATGCAACAATATGTGAACAAGGTTCAATCATTGATTGCACGATTCAAGGAATGGTCAATCGTACACATTTTCAAAGAAGAGAATGTGGAAGCAAATGCATTGGCTAATTTGTGGTCATCTACAGAGATGAAAGGATCTGACATGGGTACTGTCATTCAACTTCGATATTCGGTATTGGATGTGGACAGAAACTATGAAGCCAATTCAACCAACCCAGTTTGGGATTGGAGGAATGAGTTCGTCGAATATCTTTGGCACGGAAAATTACCCGAACATGCGAAGGAATCCCGAGCACTATGAACTAAAGCGGCTCGTTACTACCTTGTGGATAGGCAATAATATATAAGGTCATACCAAGGTCCATTGGCCCGATGTCTCAGAGCCTCAGAGGTGGACTACACAATGAGAAATGTCCATGAAGGAATTTTTGAGAACCACTCCGGTGCATATTCATTAGTTCTAAAGCTGGTTAGGGAAGGTTAGTATTGGTCCCGGATAGAGCAGGATGCAAAGGCATTCATTTAGAAGTGCGACAAATGTCCACACCACGCACAATTGGTTCTTTAACCAGTAGCACTCTTGCATTCGGTATTGTCCCCATGGCCATTCATAAAATAGGGAATGGACATAGTTGGTCCTCTACCACCGGGTCCCGAAAAGGTACGATATTTTTTAGTTTTAACTGATTACTTCAGTAAATGGGTTGAAGCAGATCCTTACTAAATGATCGATAAGCACGAAATGGCTGAATTCATATGGGACCACATAATGTGCCAATACTAAATAACAAAGGCGATTGCCTGTGATAACGGACCGCATTTCATAGGCTCAAAAGTCATAAAATTTTTGGAAGATTTGAAAATAAAGAGGATTACATCCTCACCGTACCATCCAAGTACTAAGGGAAAGGAGAAATCAACCAATAAAATGATTATCCAAAACCCTAAAAAGAAGTTAGAAGTTGTTAAAGGCAACTCGAAGAGTTTCCAGGTATGTTATGGGCATACCGGATAACGGCAAAATCGAGCGCGGGAGAGCCACTTTCTCTCTCGTATATGGCACGGAAGCTCTGATACCGGTTAAAGTAGGGAAACCAACTTTATGGCTTTCCCAAGCAAACAAAAAAGAAAATAATGAAGCGGTGTTGGTGAGGATGGACTTTCTAGACAAACATAGGACTTGGCGTACGTGAGGATAGAGGCTTAAAATCAAAGGATGGAAAGATATCATAATTGGAGGGCCAATCTCTACCACTTTAAAGTAGGAAAATTGGTTTTGAAAAAAGTGATTCAGAGCACTCTGGAAGTCAACACCGTGATGCTGGGTACAACATGGGAAGGTCCTTATCGGGTTTTAGCTATTACCAGTAAAGTATCGTACGAGTTGGAGAATCAAGATAGAGTCAAGTTTCCCAGTAATTGGAACATGACTCACCTCAAAAGGTACTATTGTTGATGGATGATACCAATATTGAAAATATGTGCTGCACTCTTTCTCCCTTCAACTAGTTTTTGTCCCAATCGAGTTTTTTTATTAAGGTTTTAGCAATGAAAAGTATACTATGAAAGGAGAGTCGTCGGGAAGTATAAAATTTTTACATCAATGATAAACCTCTATGGGGATGATTAAATAATATTTGGCTTAATGGTAAACCGCTAATGGAAAGAAAAGCTTTCCATCAAACAAAATATTATTTAACCATTCACAAGTTGTTTCCATCGATGAAGAAGGTCTTCTATTGTTCCAGTTCTCATACTTTGCATTCGAAAATTGGGGGGAATAGTACAAGAAACGGCAACAAGAATGCCACGAAAATCGGGTATTGCTAGAACCGGTAACAATAATGTCTTACAAGTTAGCCAGATGCAGGACCAGGGACTGCATGATCTGGCCAGTAGGAATATGTCATAAAAGTTAGCCACATGTATTGGCAGTTTTTCACTTTAGCAAACGAATACCTATTTACTTTTAAGGATAGAAGAAATCACATAAAGTCCTTTTATTTTTATCATGTTTCTTGTCCAAATGATTAGTTTATCATTTGATAGTTAACAAAAAACTTCAAATGCTTGTGTCGGTATAAACAGAAGACGTCCTCTTCAAGAGCAATGTAAACGTAAGAGGGTTCTCTCTCATAAAACCCTCATAGTAAAGGCTTGGTTCCGGAAGAGTTTGTACCCGGAATCAAAAGCTATCAGATTAAAATATACCCGATGCTTTAACCAGTTCAACGTAAAAAGAATCTATTTTTAACCAAAAAAATCTTTAGTTATCGAAGTTCCAAACTCAATGAAAAGTTTGGCATAATTACAAAGTACAAATAAAATGAGAGAAGAAACTAAGAATCATTGTTTTCGGAGCTTGAATGAAGAGAGGGATTTGCATTTCCCCTGGTAGAGAAAGGCGGATCAACTGTCGGTTGTTGGGCTTCATCTTCATCTTTTTCAATCTCCCCTTCGATCCCTGAATATTCAGAACCAATACTTGAGGAGTCAATTGCAGCGAGCTAAATAGGAAGGCATTCACGAGCAAACAACTCCAATTCTCGAGCCTGGGAAATATAATCATATATATCAGTGATGCCCACTTTGGCCGCTTCCAAGGTTTTTCTTCTCATATGATATATAACATAAGTCTTCTAAAAAAGGGAATCCCCTTGGTCTTGCAGATTTCCTTGTATCCTATCAATTTCGGCCTAAAGGAAGTCCTTTTCGGATCTCAGGGCTCTAAGGCCTCAACATTTGTAGTTGAGTGAATACGGTTCTGATCCATGGACCTCTTGAGCCTCTATTCCGTCTTGACCCTATTCTCCTCAGCATCACTGGGCTCATCGGTTTTGGAGCATAAGCTTCCTTTCAAATTATCTATTTGCTCCTCGAAGGCAGACTCTCGCTTGGCAGCAGCAAGCATTGCGTCGTAGAGCTCGGCCGACGTTGCCTTAGCTTCTTGATATTGCTCTTGTAATTGAGTGGCTTCTTGGTTGTGGACCATTTTATCTTGCTCGCTCTGCTGCAACCAGTCCTCAAGTTCACCCATCTTAGCATCTTTTTCTTCTAACACCGTGAGGCACGCTCGAAAATGAGTCCTTTCTTAGAGAGCATTTGAGGTTACAAGACACCTGATTTTATCATCTTTCCATCAATTCAATACGGCAGTTTGGATTATAATGTTAGATTGAAGTTTTCTTACTCTTTAATATAGTGACGACATCCTCCATGATTATGGAGTAGTTTCCCTTTAGGGGTTGACGGATATGATGTTTTGAATCTTATTTGTGGATTTTAACTCTAATTTTTTGCTTGAATTCGTTTATGGAGCTTTGAATTGTTTGAAATTTTATTCACTAGTTTATTTAATCGAGAGAGAAATATTGTGGTGATTATCTTACATTATTTTGTTTGGTTTAATTAAGTGATTCTTTTAATTAATCGGAAGTTCTTGTTGAATTGCTGATTAAATCAAGTTAGGAGAATATTCGAGAGATGTTCTAGTGAAGACTAAACCATTAACACATGCTTGCATATTTTTACAGTGCTTATATTAGTTCACCTCGTAGAGTTAATATTTAATCGAGATAGGAGTCTTGTCTACATGTTTGAACTTATTATCGAGTGAATTCGTGAGAATCATTAGAACATTATAGTGAATTGAACTAGAGTTGGATCCCAAATAGTTATCTTGCACCTATACTGTCATGACCTTTATTTCTCGCATTGATAAGAATCCAATTCTGCTAATCTCTAGTTTGTTGCAGTCAATTATCAATTGCTTTACTTTAGTAGTTAATTGTAGTTCATAGTCATTCCAATCAATTTTTGATCATCCTGAATAGCAGTTAAACAAGAAATTACTAGAGCATTGCTTAAATCAATCCTTGTGGAGATGATAATCTTACTACACTATCTTTGGCTACACTATCTTTGGCTAGCAAGCAAAAAATTTGTATTGTGTTTTGCGCTCGTCAGGATCCAGTTGAAGATCTTTTCCTCCTTTGAAGGAAATCCTCTCGATCACTAGCATCCCCGTCATCATCGAGGACCATTGTGAATATGGTCGAGTCGGTCGTTGTTTCCTTTATCTTCTTCCTTTGAGCCCCAACTAAGAAAGAGCATCATCTTTTTAGTTGCTTGTTCTCCAACTGGGGACTCCGAGAAGAGACACCCATACCAGAAGCATATCTGTGAGCACTACTTCGAGCAAGGGAACTTTGCAGCACTATCACAACCCAAATCTACCATATCATGATGGTGCCTAACGTGGATCTAGGCAAGCTAACTCTTTTACGAAACCAACCTGATATTTCAAAATAAATATTTATTCAAGCTATTTAATTAATAAAACTTCACACGATAAATTTGAATAACAAAGTGCAGAATTAAAAGCCCGACATCGGGGTGTCACAGGTCATGAGAAACTACTAAGGATTGTTCGATAAAACTAAGACTATTATAGTCTGGAAAACAACTAATAATTTTTAAAAGAAGATAGGAGGGAGAAGAGAAAGGTTGTGATCGCCATGCATCTACCTTGCGGACTCCAACAGATTGGCGATGGATGAAATCATCCCTCGCTAGTACGTGCAGCAACCCCTGAATCTGCACATAAGGTGCTGGAAGTAATGTGAGTACGCCAACTCAGTAAGTAATAAATGTAAATAAAGACTGAGAAGTAGGAAACACATAAAGTCCACATTATGAAATCTTAGTAAGTACAACATGCCTTCAGTATATGAGTCAAACCATCTCGTTTAAAATCCAGCTTTCGGAAAAATCATTTGAAGATATTTTCAACAGTTTCAACAGAGACTCATTGCAAATGAGAGTAAAAGTGATGAAAATCATCAACAACACCTCGGACACAGCATCACTCAGAATTAGCCTCTCGAGCAAACCTCACAGTAACTCGTATATTGCCCATCGGGCAGATCTCATATCACTCACTCAGGGTACCCGTGCTCACTAGGGGTGTGCATACTCCAAAGAGGTTCATTCAGCCCAAGTGGTATAATCTGCCCCGAACAACTCACGATTTGCACGGACAACTCACGTGCTATAGTATCAATATCAAAATCCGCTTGGCCAACTCACATGCTGCATGGACAACTCACGTGATATACTCTCAATATCCTTAAAATTACATGCCCTCGGCCTCACTCAGTCATAAACCTCTCAAGCCACTCGGGCTATCACTAAAGAATTAGGGTCGTCAGCCCAAAATAACATTTTATATGCATCAAAATGGTATAATAAAGACTGAGTTGTGAAATCAGTAAACATAGCACGACTGAGTAAATATTTTCAATCAAAATAGTGAGAGGATAATAAAAAAGACCCTAAAGGTCCAAACAGCTTCGGCACGAGGCCCAAATATGGCACGAGGCCCAATTTATAGAAATTATTTGTAAAAAACATAAGTATCATATAGTTTCAGCCAAATACGCAACTTAATAGTTGCTACGGGACGGACCAAGTCACAACCCCTAACGGTGCATGCCCACAAACCCATCACCTAGCATGTGCATCAACCTCAAAGTAGTGAAACGATGTGAAATTCGGGTTTTCATACCCTCATGACTAGATTTATAGTCAATGATTACCTCAAACCGGTCAAATCCCTACTTCGCAACACCTTTGCCTCTGAAATCGGTCTCCAAACGTCCCGAATCTAACCAAAGTAACACAACATAATCAATATAGGCCAAGGTGCCAATTCCATACGAAAAACTTCAATTTAGACCAAAATTCCAAAATTTACCCAAACCTGCCCCCCAGGCCCATATCTCGGAATCCGATAAAAATCACAAAACTGGAAACCCCTATCAATCACGAGTCTATACACACCAAATTCATCAAAATCCGACATTAAATGGTCTCTCAAATCCCCAAATCAAACTCTCCAATTTTCAAGCCCTAACCTCCTCAAAAGAAGCACTGGACACCCCCCCTCTCTGGTCATAAGAATCCATAACAGATATAAGAGGCCAATAATGAACCGTATTATCCTCTCCCTATCTGTGGGAACCAACTAGATAGCATGACGGGCTATCTCAGAAAACCTCATCTCATACTGCATCACAGTCATATCATCCTGACGCAACTACTCAAACTGCGCAGCTCCTCTCTGAGGGACTGCAGCACATACTTCTCTAAAAAGAGAATAGAGAACTACTTCTATGTAAGGGGCACTACACCAATAAGCCTATGCCTCTCATAAGCCTCCCACCAAGTAAAGGCAGCTCCAGAGAACTGAAAAGTAGTGAACAAGACCCCACTGGTTTCCAAAATACCAGTCGTATGTCCTTTAACACTTATCCAAGAAACCATGGGCATTCTCTCCCTCTATGCCACTGAAAGTCGAAGGATGAAGTCTACCGAACCTCACCAATCTATGCTGCTCATCATCAGGCATGACCGGTACCACATAATCCTGAGCATGTGCAACCTTCTAGGCTAGTGGTGCCTCCGGTGTCTGTAGTCCCTTAACAACCTGCTCGGGTATACGAACAGTGGGAGTCTGAGTGCCTCCCCCGGCCTAAGAAGTAGTTGTTATAGTAGAAACAGCAACCGCCCGAGCAATACTGGGGCATACGGTCAAGATATGAGCTAAGGTCTTCTGAAGACCAGGGATAACAATAGGCACTGCCGGTGCCTGAGCTAGTCCTGTTAAAGCATCCACAACTGGGACCTGACCATAAACTGGGGCGGCTGGTGGGTCTGCACGTGTTGCCCCAGCTAGTGTGCGGGTGACACCCCTTCACCTACCACAACCTCAACTACGACCTTGGCCTCTCGCGACCCCAACTGGTGGTACTGGTGGCCGTCCATCCTAACCGGTAGCACGTGTCCTCACCATCTGTGAGAGAATAGAATAACAGAAGTTCTGTTACCAAAACCAACATATTCCCACGACAAGAATTCAAGAATTTGAAGTTTTCCTAAAAGTTTAGCAACCTCTAGAAGATAAGTACAAATATTTTCGTATCGATCCACAAGACTCTACTAAACCCGCTCATGGCCCATGAGACCTATGTAACCTAGGCTCTGATACCAACTTGTCACGACCCAAATCTACCATGTCGTGATAGTGCCTAACGTGGAACTAGGCAAGCCGAATCTTTTATCAAAACAACCCGATATTTCAAAATAAATATTTCATCAAGCTATTTAATTAATCAAAATTCATAAGATAAATCTAAATGACAAAGTGCGGAATGAAAAGCCTGACTTCGGGGTGTCACAAGTCATGATCATCTATTAACGATTCTCCAACAAAACTAAGACTAATACAGTTTGGAAAACCACTAATAACAGATAAAGAAAGATAAGAGGGAGAAGAGCAAGGCTGTGATTGCCATGCAGCTACCTTGCTAACTACAACAGATCCGCGACGGATGAAATCAACACTCGCTTGTACTTCTAGCAACCCTTGGATTTGCACACAAGGCACAAGGAGTAATGTGAGTACGCTAACTCAGTAAGTAATAAAGGTAAATAAAGACTAAGCAGTAGGAAACACATAAAGTCCACATAATGAAATCTCAGTAAGTACAACATGCTTTCGAATCAGTATATGAGTCAAATTATCTCGTTTAAAATCCAGTTTTCAGAAAAATCATGTGAAGATATTTTTCAACAGTTTCAACAAAGACTCATTGCAAATGAGAGTAAAAGTGATGAAAATCATATACAGCCCCTTGGGCACTACATCACTCTGAATCATCCCTTCGAGCAAACATCACAGTCACTCGTATACGGCCCCTCGGGCATATCTCGTATCACACACTCAGGGTACCCGCGCTCACTAGGGGTGTGCAGACTCCAAAGAGGCTCTTTCAGCCCAAGCGCTATAATTCACAAGGACAACTCACGTGCTATAGTATTCAATATCAGAATTAGCACGGACAACTCACGTGCTGCACAGACATCTCACGTGCTATACTCTCAATATCCTCACAATTACATGTCATAGACCTCACTCAATCATAAGCCTCTCAAGCCACTCGGGCTATCAATAAAGAATCAGGGTGCTCAGCCCAAAATAACATTTTATATGCATCAAAATGGTGTAATAAAGACTGAGTTATGAAATCAATAAACATAGCATGACTAAGTATATATTTTCAATCAAAACAGTGAGAGGGTGATAAAAAGGCCCCTAAGGGTCCAAACAGCTTTGGCACGAGGCCCAGATATGGCATGAGGAGCAATTTATAGAAATTCTTTCTGAAACACATAAGTATCATATAGTTTTAGCCAAATACACAACTTAGTAGTTGCTAGGGGATGGACCAAGTCACAATCCCCAATGGTGCACGCCCACACGGCCGTCACTTAGCATGTGCATCACCTCAAAGTAGTGAAACAATGTGAAATCTGGGTTTTCATACCCTCATAACTAGTGTCATGGGTGGCTTTCTAGCCATGCCCCATGACCCCTTGGGCGCGCCCCGTGGCGTCCTAGCAAGCCTCCCAATGCCTAGCGCCACGGATGGCCTCGTAGTCTTGGCTGCGCCAAGTGATAAGCGCGCAGGTGCCTCTGTCGCCCCACCGCTATCCCTCGCCAGCGCCAAGCCGCAGGCAGATGCCAACAGCACCGCACGCGC
The DNA here is from genome assembly GCA_026770625.1 of Nicotiana glauca. Lineage (NCBI taxonomy): Eukaryota > Viridiplantae > Streptophyta > Magnoliopsida > Solanales > Solanaceae > Nicotiana > Nicotiana glauca. The sequence continues at coordinate 84,219 of MU715954.1, read as the reverse complement.
AGACAACACCGTGCGCACCGACCCTGATGCCAAAGATGTTGCTGCTGACAAAGGACCTGTTTTTGCTTTGTAGAAAACTAAGTCCTTTTCATTGTAAATATAGAGTAGTTTTATTTCATGCATTTCCATTATGTTTCGTTGTCTTATTCAAGCCTATTCATGTAACTTTGGATTTTTATTTAAGTATTATTAGGGGGATCAAGCATTCAAAACTTTCTAGCAAGCAACAATTCTTTGCACTGGTGTCTCTCCCCCTCGACACCGCCTTTCTTTTTTGTAATAGCTTTCATCAATGCAATCAAGCTTTCTTTCATTCTCAATTCTCATTTCTGCTCTCTAAATTGATCTTGACATTGGTTTTGTCATGCGACACTGACAATCTAGTCTAGCACATGGAGGGGACCTCAGTTGGCGGACAGCAACTGCACTAACATCAGTTGTTTAGCCTTACGTTGCCCTTCCAAGGAATCTCATGAAGGTGCCGTGTAACAGTTGGTATCAGAGCCTAGGCTCGACATCGGACGAGGGAACGTATTGACATTACCACCATTTCTGACCATGGTGAATCATGGGGACCGCATTGCGGCTCTCGAAACGACGGTTGAGGTATTACGGCCTATTGTGGATACGGTGCCTGAACTAAGAACCAGCCTACTACAAAGGTTTGATGACCTGGACCGCAGGGTGCTTCAGGTCGAAGTGGACGTTGAAAACATCAGTCGCGACTCTGAGGGAGACCGGCAGACGGCAGCCACAGAGGCAGCCACGATTTTTGAGAAATTCGAGGGGCTCCAACAGGAGCGCACCGAGGATTTGGCCCACGGGGCACAAAAGGCAGAAAAGATGACTGCCATGTAACAAACTATTGACAAATTGGCAGACCAGTTCAATGTTGTCGACGCTGCTTTACAGGGCCTTCTAAGGAGGTGGAAACCAAATTGGAGGTGCTGTGAACTCCGCTTCTGCGACAAAGAAACTGAAAATTCCTGAGCCAAAGCCATACAGTGGAGCTAGGAATGCCAAGGAGGTGGAAAACTTCATCTTTGATGTCGCACAGTATTTTGATGCTATTAGGGATCTGGCGGAAGCTAAGAAGGTAGCAACTACTACCATGTACCTTCAGGGTGACGCTAAACTCCGGTGGCAGGTGAAGTACAAAGCCTTCAAGGCCGGTGAAGATACTCTCGAGACATGGGCAGAACTGAAGGCAGCCATACGCCTGCAGTTCTTCCCCGAGAACGTTCAACACAATGCAAGGAGAAAACTACGGGAGCTCTGCCAGACAAAATCTGTACGGGACTACGTGCAAGAATTCTCCGCACTCATGCTAAGCATACGCGACATAGGGGACAAGGACAAACTCTTCACCATCATGGAAGGGTTGAAACCTTATGCCCACGTGGAGCTACGGAGAGAAAGAGTAGATACCCTTCCCAAAGCGATCCAAGCAGCCGAATGCCTTGGGGACTATCAAATGGAAGCTCGGAAGGATAGGCCTCAGCCGCCTGCCCGAGCAGGGTTCAAAGGAGGCCAGCCTAGCAATGGTGGTCCTAGCAAAAGTGGGGGAGATAGGAAATCAAACAAATCTAGAGCTCCTTCCTCAAGCAGCAACAGTGCTGCTTCAAACAACAATGACCGGGGGAGAAAGCCTCCTTCAGGATGTCGTCATTGCGGCAGACCACATTAGAACAATGAATGCCCACATGCACAGATGAATGCCCATCAGGCTATTAATGATGGGACGGATGATGACTCAGACGATGCGGACCAGACTGAACTAGTAGGTGCTTTTAATACAATTGTGGGTTCCATCTTTGAGGCATTAGCGGAGACCAGGGCTGGTATCCGTAAGAAGAAGGACCCACGTCCAGTCATGATAAAAGGGAAAAAGAAGGTAAATGAAGAGACTCCTCCTAAACAAGAGAGGTCCTTAATGTTCTTCGAGATGAAGGTGAATGGCAAGCCCATTCAGGCTTTGATAGACACGGGTGCTACCCACAACTACTTAGCCTCGACTCAGGTGGAGCGCCATGGAATGGTTGTAGGGAAAGGTAAAGGCAGTGTCAAGGCTATCAACTCACCTCCCCAGCCAGTGGGTGGAATTGCCAAGGAGGTGCCGGTGAAGCTTGGCCCTTACGAAGGAAAATTCAACCTACGAATGGTAATCATGGATGACTTTGAGATGATTGTTGGGCTGGAATTCCAAAGGCAAACCAACACCATGCATGTACCATTTGCAGACATGTTACTGATGATGGGAACCAATAGGGCCAGGCCCTGCATTATCCTGTGCCTGCCCATGAAGATGTTCGTTGAGAACATCTCGGCCTTACAACTGAAGAAGGGGGTCAAAAGGAATGAACCTACGTTCCTGGCAACCGTCTGCATTGAAGATATAAAATGCTCCTCCGGCCCCATTCCTGAGCCCGTGAAGAAGTTACTATTGGAGTTTGAAGATGTCATGCCAGGAGACATGCCAAAGCGGCTCCCGCCTAGGTGCACTGTGGACCATGAGATTGAGTTGGTGCCGGGTGCGAAGCCACCTGCCCGGGGGCCTTACAGAATGTCATAACCCAAACTCACCGAGCTCCAGAGACAATTGACGAAAATGTTAGACACAGGGATCCTTGTACCCTCAAAGTCCCCATATGGGTCCCCTATTCTATTCCAAAAGAAACATGATGGCAGCCTGCGACTCTATGTGGATTATCGAGCTCTAAACAAAATCACCGTGAAGAATAAGTACCCTATTCCTTTGATGGCAGAATTGTTTGATAGATTGGGTGGTGCGACGGTGTTCACCAAGATAGACCTCAAGACAGGTTACTGGCAAGTTCGGATCGTAGAGGGTGATAAGCACAAGACGACTTGTGTAACAAGATATGGGTCATACGATTTCCTGGTCATGCCATTCGGCTTGACTAATGCTCCAGCCACATTTTGCACCCTGATGAATCAAGTCTTCCGAGAGTACATTGACGAATTTGTGGTGGTCTACTTGGATGACATCGTAGTATATAGCCAAACGTTGGAAGAACACCTAGTGCATTTGCGGAAGGACCTAACCCATTTGCGGGAGCAAGAACTATATGCGAAGCTGTCCAAATACTCCTTTGCTCAGAAGAAAATTGACTTCCTCGGACATGTCATTGAGGAAGGACGCAGTAATATGGACAAACAGAAGATTCAAGCCATCACAGATTGGCCATCGCCTAAGGATGTCCATGCCTTGAGGTCGTTCCTTGGCCTATGCAACTTCTACCGGTGGTTTGTGAAGAACTACTCCCTTATCGTAGTGCCATTGACAGAACTCCTCAAGAAGGTCACACCTTGGTATTGGGGACCAAGGAGAGCGGAGGCCTTCAACGCATTAAAGGCGGCTATGTCTAGTAGCCCCGTCTTGGCCCTCCCTGATTTGGCCCAGCCGTTGGAGGTACAAATGGATGCATCTGAATATGCTATTGGTGGGGTCTTAATGCAAGAAGGGTACCCTGTAGCGTACGAGAGTCGGAAGCTGAAGGATGCAGTGCGGCGCTATGCTGCCCATGAGAAAGAATTATTGGCTGTCGTCCATTGCTTGCGCCTTTGGAGGCATTATCCGCTAGGAACCCCGTTCATGGTCAAGACAGACAACACAGCTGTCAGCCATTTCATGACCCAGCCAAAGCTGAATAGTCGACAGGCCAGGTGGCAGGAACTCCTAGCTGAATTCCACTTCAACCTGGAGTACCTCAGTGGAAAGACCAATCATGTTGCTGATGCACTCAATAAGAGAGCTGACCTAGCATCGGTGTGCCTACTCGCCACCCTAAGGTGGAGCGAAGTAGCCACCTCCATCAAGGACCATATACAGGATCTACTCACAAAGGATCCCGCTGCTCAGTATTTGGTTGATTTGGTAGGACAGGGCAAGACACGCCAGTTCTACGTGGAAGATGGTTTTCTGAAAGTCAAAGGAACTGACTTTATGTTCCGATAGGAGGAGATCTGTGGAGGACTCTTCTTGCGGAATCTCATGATACTCTGTGGGTTGTCCATCTCGATGACGAACGCACTATGGCGTTACTTCATCGTGCCTACTATTGGCATCAAATGGCGGATGATTTTGCTCAGTATGTGAAGACTTATCTAGTATGCCAGAAGGACAAGTCAGACCGCTTGACACAAGGGGGACTCTTGGAACCACTAGCTGTCCCAAAGAGACCTTGGGAAAGCGTTTCCCTGGATTTCACCACCGGATTACCCAAGGTCGGAGATCTCACAACTATATTGGTTGTAGTGGACCGGCTTTCCAAGTATGCCACCTTTATTGCAGCCCCACAATATATATCAGCAGAAGATACAGCTCGGCTTTTCTTCTCTCACGTCGTCAAATATTGGGGCCTGCCCAAAGACATTGTTAGTGATCGCAACTCACGCTTCACTAGCAATTTTTGGACCCAACTTTTTAAGTGCCTTGGGACAAAATTAAGTCACAGCTCAAGTTTTCACCCGCAATCTGATGCACAGACGGAGTGATTCAATGGTATGTTGGAGGAATATCTCCGCCACTTTGTAACCGGATCACAGAAGAATTGGGTAAAGCTTCTGGATGCTGCTCAACTATGTTTCAATCCACAAAAGAGCTCTAGTACAAACAAAAGCGCTTTTGAAATTGTTTCCGGACAGCAACCGCTACTCCAACACACTGTAAATGCACCAAACATGGCCAAGTCTCCTCAGGCTGCTAGCTTCTCAAAAGAGTGGAAGCAAAATCTGGAGATAGTGCGGAGCTATCTTGTCAAAGCCTAAAAGCGGATGAAGAGGCATGCTGATCAAAATTGTCGCTTTGTTGAATAACAAGTAGGAGACAAAGTGATGGTTAAAATCCCAAAGCGATACTTATTTGTGGGGGTCCATGACCCTCACCTATTGCAAAAATTTATTGGACCCTTGTACATTGAGAGGCGCATTGGAAAAGTTGCATAACGGGTAGATACCCTAGCCTGGTGGAAAATTCATCTTGCCTTCTATGTCAGCCTCCTGAAACCTTTTCGGGAAGACATGGAGGATCCTTCAAGGAGCCAGCTTACAATACCCAGTATTCGAGGCCCCAATTCAACCGGGAAAAGGCGTGCTGAAGCTATCCTTGATGATAGAGTGATTCATGCCTCAAGGAAAGATCACCAAGAGTTCTTGGTAAAATGGCAGGGCTGTGATGCAGAAGAGAACATTTGGGAGAGGGGAACAAACCTCAAAGCCTACAAGAGCCTCATTGAAGATTACTTTCCAAGTAAGGCGTCGAGGATGTCGCTAACTCAGGTGGGGGAGAATGTCATGGGCGGCTTTCCACCCATGCCCCATGACCCCTTGGGCGTGCCCCGTGGAATCCTAGCAAGCCTCCCAATGCCTAGTTCCACGGACGACCCCGTGGTCTTGGCCGCGCCAAGTGACAAGCGCGCAGGTGCCTCTGTCGCCCCACCGCTATCCCTTGCCAGCGCCAAGCCGCAGGCAGATACCAACAGTTCCACACACGCAGACAACACCGCGCACCGACCCTAATGCCAAAGACGCTGCTGTTGACAAAGGACCTGTTTTTGCTTTGTAGAAAACTAAGTCCTTTTCATTGTAAATATAGAGTAGTTTTATTTCATGCATTTCCATTATGTTTTGTTGTCTTATTCAAGTCTAGTCATGTAACTTTGAATTTTTTTTTAAGTATTATTAGGGGGGATCAAACATTCAAAACTTTCTAGCAATCAACAATTCTCTATACTGGTGTCTCTCCCCCCGACACAGCCTTTCTTTTCTGTAATAGCTTTCAATAATGCAATCAAGCTTTCTTTCATTCTCAATTCTCATTTCTGTTCTCTCAATTGCTCTTGACATTGTTTTTCCCGTGTGGCATTGAAAATCTAGTCTAGCGCACGGAGGGGACCTCAGTTGGCGGACAGCAACTGGACTGACATCAGTTACTTAGCCTTACGTTGCCCTTCCAAGGAATCTCAGGAAGGCACCGCGTAACACTAGATTTGCAGTCATTACTTACCTCAAACCGATCAAATCCCTACGTCGCGATGCCCCTGCCTCTACAATCGGCCTCCAAACATACCGAATTTAACCAAAAGTAACACAATGTAATCAATATAGGCCGAGGGACCAATTCCATACGAAAAACTATCAATTTTGACCAAAATCCCAAAATTCACCCAAACCCGGCCCTCGGACCCACGTCTTGGAATCCGACAAAAATTACAAAACTGGAAACCCCTATCAATCATGAGTCTATACATACCAAAGTCATAAAAATTCGACATCTAATTGTCCCTAGAATCCACAAATCAAACTCACCAATTTCCAAGCTGTAACCCCTCAATTTCTTCCCTAATTTCTTTTTATTACATGCTTAAGCAACTGAAAATCACCATAATCACGAGTATTGAGTTCAATTAGCTTACTCTACGAAAACCCCCATTGATTCCCTCTTCAAAACTCTCAAAAAGACTCAAGTTCGAATGAAAATGGTGGGAAATAACCCGAATTTCGCGAAGGGTTCAATTTATACTTTCTACCCAGGCATTTCTGCATTTGCGGTCCAGTAGTAGCATCCACAACATTGCACCTGCGAAAAATCCATTGCAGCTGCGGTTCTCACTTATCCGCCCAAAATCTGCTTCTGCGGTCCTTTACTCGCCCATGCAGTCTCGCAGGTGCGCTCCACTAAATACTTATGAGATTCATGCCCTTCTCATCCTTGTTCGCATCTGCGTCCCTTTCTTCACTTCTGCGGGCCCACACCTGCGGTCCCCACTCCACAAGTGCGGTTATGATAGCTGAAGGAAATCTTCAGCATTTCCTCAAATCTCATCCTTGATCCGTCAACCACCCGAAATCAACCCGAGGCCCTCGAGACCTCTACCAAACATACCAAAAGTCACATATCAACATTCAAACTTAGTCGAACCTTCGGAACACTAAAAACAACATCGAAACACAAAATTACCCACGGATTCAAGCTTAAGAACTTCTAAACTTCTGAATTCCGTAAACAAAGCGAAAAACCACTAAATCACCTCCGAATGACCTAAAATTTTGCATACACATCACAAATGACACTACAAACCTATTACAACTTCCGAAATTCCATTCTGACGCCGATATCAAAATTTCCACTGCTGACCAAAAATGCTAAAATTTCAAATTTTGCCAATTCAAGCCTAATTCTACCATGGACTTCTGAATTAAATTCCGGATGCGCTCCTGAGTCCAAAATCACCTAATAGAACTAACCGAAACATCATAAATTACATCCGAGATTGTTTACACATAAGTCAACATCCGATTGGCTTTTCCAACTTAAACCTCTAAATAGGAGACTAAGTGTCTTATTCCACACCAAAACTACTCCAGGCCCGGACCAACAAACACGATACGATAAAATAAAGCTGAGGAACATATAAGGAAGTAGAAATGTGAGAAACAAAGATATAACTCATGAAATGACTGGTCCGGTCGTTACAAGCACCCTCCTGCCATTTCGAGGTCAGTTAAGACATCGACCATAGGTCAAGTGACATAGCCTTGCAGAAGTCCTAAATCAAACAAATAATAGATTTAGAAACTTTTTTATGAGGTTACATGTGTTTGTACAATGATAAAAGGAAGAAGGACTCGGATTACCATGATTTTTGCCTTCCACCCATATTTGAGAGCCATCTCCTTCCATAGGAAAGATTCTGGTGTTGTGATATCCAAAATTATTTGGACCCGCCGGTCCAAACCTTGAACACATGGTGGCTCCTATCGGGTAGCGGGAATAAAAGAAACAAGAAGATCATCAACAATGGAAAATAATCTTTTCATGAAGGAAGTAAATGAATTGTAAACTTATTAAAGTGATTCACGACTCAATAAAAGACGAAGTTGTGTTCGAGATGATGACCCTAGTAGCAATGATGACAAATCGCTCCATCCACTAGAGATCATTGTCATCATCCCCACTGGTGAGGAGAGCGTGTTGTCCACGTTAGCTGAAGTTTATTACTCCCCCATGGCAAAGATTCATCATATGTGCAAGGGTTAGAGTTTCCCCGATCTCCGTGCACAGTTGGCGAAGGCAAACCACCATGCGCCATATAGTTAGGCCTACTTTTGCTAAGTAGACCCGGTACTGGTGGCAAAACTCCAAAATTATAAGGTCGAGCCCTTCATTCGACCTTGTGGACATTGGAACCAAGGTAAAGGGATATGTATAGACATACATAAAACCCTCCTTGGTGAAGGTAACCCACTCTACCATATCCAGATCGAGGATGTCAAGATTAGGGAAGTTGCAGTCCTCCTTCATAGTAGTGATACTATAAGGCTGAATGGAGGATGGATACCTACTAACAGCCCAAATCCGTGGAAACGTAGAAGGGCCTTCTCTTGGAAGTCATTAGTAGTATTGAGGTGTTTTGGTATGATTGTGTTTACAGTGAGAGGTTCTGAATCGACTTCAGTGTCCTTGTTTTTCTTTGGGTCTGCACCGAAGAAAAGACCAGAGTATCAACAAGGTGCAGTGAAAGAAGCCATTGTAATGAAAGGTTAGTAAAACTACTGATAAGAAAGTCAGAGAAGATGGAAAATTTTCTATGTAGATGAGTACAGAGAAGAATAAAGACTTATGAAATTTTTGAAAGTAAAAGAAGTATAATAATGAGTAGAAGTGAAGTTATAGATGGCAAAAATCGTGATCAAGATTACCTCAAAAACTGGCAAACATATTTGCTGAATCGTGAGTCATCACGTGTATTAAATGCGAGAAAATGTGTGTCCTTTCAAGCATCAGATACTGGTCAGGAACATTTCCTCCATGAAAGGGATCTTTACCAACTTCTCGGTATCACGAAGATATATCACCAGAAATAGAGGGACTATCTATATGCAATAAAGTTGGTCTATAATAAATGGTCAAATGATAGTATAACACATGGAATCCAAGACAAATAAAAGGCGAGTCAAGTAACATCCAGAACCGAATACGACAACTGCAATCAGCATAGGGTAAATCCCAAGGGGAGTGTGGCCACTAGGTGTTTGGTTCGAGGAAAGTTTCAGAGTGAATTAGGACACTTAGTCTCAAGGTTGAAAGTTTAAGTATAAAGAGTTTAACGGAGTTTGACTTTTCCGAAAACAACTTTGGAATACAGTTTTGGTGGTTCTGATAGCTTCGTATGGTGATTTTGGACTTAGATGTATGTACAGATTTGGATTTTGAGGTCTGTAGGTTAATTTGGTACATTTTGCTGAAAGTTGGAAAATTAAAGATTTGGAAGGTTGAGGGGTTTGACCAAAAGTTGAATTTGTTCATAGTGGGCTTGAATATTTATTTTGGGAGATGGAATAGGTCCGTTGTGTCATTTGAGACCAGTGTGCAAAATTTGAGGTCATTCAATGTTGATTTGATATAGTTCGGCATTGGTTTTACAAGTTGGAAATTCATATTTTCATTAGGCTTGAATGGGGTGTGACTCGTGATTGCGATGTTATTTGATGTTATTTGAGGCTTCTACTAAGTTCATATCATTTTTTAAGACGTGTTGGTACGTTTGGATGGGGTCCCGGGGGCCTCAGGTGTGATTCAAATTGAATCCGGATTAGTTTTGGTCTTAGAGTGTTGGCTGAAGCTTCAGGCTTCTGGTACTTTTGCACTTGCGGTGGGTATGGCTACAGATGTGGATCGCATGTGCGGTGAGATTACCACAGATGCAAAGAGAAGTTAACACCATAGATGCACGTGCATTCAGCAGAAGCGGATGTGCTTCTGCGATTAGAGGTCCGCATATGCGGAGCTAGATTGGTTTGGCCTTGGTCGCAAATGAGATAGGGGATCTGCACGAGCGGATGCACAGGAGTGGATGAGAGACCACAGAAGTAGTCTCACAAGTCAAACATTTAACTGCAGGTGCAATTGGTCTGGAAGTTAATGAATTTTCTCGCCTGTGATGGTTGAGCCCGCAGGTGCGAATCTAAGGGCCACATATGTGTGATCGCTTTGCAAGATCTTTTATGACGAGGGTTTGGTATTTCCTTTTCATTTTTGGGACTTTGGAGTTCGGGCTAGGGCAATTTTTGGAGAGTTTTCCACCTAGATTGAAGAAGTAAGTGACTTTAAATCACTTTTATCCATAAATATTGAATACCCTTTGATTATTACACCTAATTTTCATGAATTTAAGTTATATTGGACTATGTTATTTGAGAATAAAATTTAAGGATTTGAGGGCTGATTTGTGATCGGAGTTGGATGATTTTTCTATGGTTGGACTCGTAATTGAATGGATGTTTGAAATTTTTGAATTTTGTCGAGTTCCGAGGTGCGGGCCTGGGGTTGTCTTTTTAATTTGAGTTAAAGATCTTAGCTTTATCTTTTGGAACCACTTCCTATGATTTTTATTGATGGTATTGCATTACTTTTGCTAGATTTGGATAGTCCGGAGGTTGATATGCGCGGAAAGGGCTTGTTAGATTAGTGATTTAGCTTGCTTGAGGTAAGTATCTTTCCTAAACTTGGTTGAGGCACTAGTTTCCTGAATTATTTATGATAGGTACATGTTATGAGTGGCGCATATGTGTGGGGTTGAGCCCTTATGCATGCATCGGAATACTATTTTCGTGCTTGGAGTAGTGTTTGGGCTATGACATGTTTTGATTGCTAAGCTTCAAGTTGAGATGTTTCTCCTATTTATCCCCCCTCTGTGATTTATTGTACCATAGTGGAGATATTGCTGAGGTTATTCTTCCGATTGAACCTGATAAACTGTTATTTTTTTATGAACATTATTTGTTCTCGTTGTGATAGCACACATTTCACATGTCAGTACTATAGCATGTTACTTATACCAGCCCAGGAGTATGAAACTTGATAATAATTGATCATATACATGTATTCCCGTGTATATGCTTTCTATGTGTTATGGGTTGTACGGATAGCCTGTGACTATGCCGGACGGATTGTGATTATTGGCACGTGAGTTATCTATACAGTTGATACTATTGTCATGTGAGTTTTCCGTGCAGCACATGAGTTTTTCCTATGGATCCAGTTATTGATATTAGTACATGAGATGTCCGTGCAGCACATGAGTTATCCATGCGGTTGATTCTATTAGCACGTGAGTTGTCCGTGCAACACATGAGTTATTAGTGCAACGTGTGGATATGGATCCATTCCCTTAGGGTCACCCTCATATTTCTTTCTTGATGGTATACACGCGGTTATTAAGAAAAACTTATCAGTGGTTTGGTACGGATGTGGAAAGGTTAAGGAAAGTCTGGCCAATGTTGTTTTGGAATTGTATTTCCTCTTTACTAGCAATTTCCATGGTTCATTATGTGATGTATCTGCATATCATCTTATTTTTTGTACCATTGACTGAACATAGATTTTGAGTGATTGTACACAAACACAGAGGTAGTCCTTTCAGTACCTTATACATGGTCACATTATTGTTCTGTATGTGTTGGATTTATGAAATTGTATAGGTTATAGCAGGTATCATTTATAATTTTTCTTCTTTTACCTCGCCGAGGTTAGTTACGATACTTATTAAGTACATTGGGTCGCTTGTACTCATACTACACTATGCACTTAATTGTGCAGATCTAGATGTGGGGATCAGTTATCAGCAGTAGATTTGCTTGTTGGACTCAGCTTCAAGAGGCGAGGTAGAGCTGCAATCATGGCAGCAGTTTTGACTTGTGGTTTCTTATGTACTCTTGTATCAATTCAGACAGTATTGCTCTTTACTTTTCAGACTTGTATTCCGATATAGAGCTAATGACATTGTATTTATGGGTTCTGGAGGATTTACCTTGTATTAGTAGTATTTCTCTATATTGAGATTTCAAACTTATGCTATTTTCTATAAATTATGTTGTTTTGGTTCTTTATTGTTATGTTTCGGCTTGCCTAGCCGGTATGTTAGGCTCCATCGCGACGGGTTAAGATTTTGGATCGTGACATAAAATTTAACCTTTTATAATTGGTTGCTAATTACTCATTTTAGATTACTAATTAATGTTATTAAATATACTTATCTACAGTTAGCTTTTAAATAATGTGATTGTGTGAATTTATACCATCAGTAAATAGAACTTAAACTCTATGTTTTTAAGTGCTTATTAAAAAAAATCAAGAAAGATCCAAAAATGAACATTTAAAAGCGAATCTGCATACACACACTATAAATAGATGTATAATAATTAATGGAAATTTACACAATCTTTGGAGATTATCTGATAACTACATATGCATATGCACATATGAATACCCCCTCTCTGTTCTAAATCCAATCACCACTAGTTTTCGGATTACATAGAATTTCAAAGAATTGAAATGGAAGAAAGCATGAGTTTTTCTAAGAAGGTAATAGTGTTTTTTGTCCTTATGGAGGGGTACCGGTTTGTTGCAGATGGAACCCTGATAGTTGTGAGGCCTTCCTTCAAGATGGCCTCCTAAGGCCATAGCCATTGGCAAATGGGATTTTATTCTATCAAAGACAGATATTTTCTTGTTCTTAATAGAACTATATTATGAAATTTTGTTTAATCAAAGAAATTGATCTTTTAGTTCTATGAATAAAGTATTTATTACTTTTTGTTGTTTGTTTATCTTGTATCAAACTAGATAAAGCATGTTTCTGCTCTCGATGAACACACACATCAGAGGCATACATTTATACTTAGCAGTTAGCAGTGGGTACAAATTTTATAATGATTTATTTTGTTTGGCTACAAACCTAATAAAAAGTTTAATTACGACCAATAACTCCCTTCATCTATACTTTTGGTGAAATTTAACTTTTCTAGCTAGTAGAAAAAAGAATACAATAGTTTTGATCCTTCAAACATTAGGAGTCAATTACAAGACATTATGGCAGAATCCATCGAGCTTCTAGTCATGAAAAACCTACAACTAACATCATAAAGCATGGACTTCAATAATAAACCTTATATATGCTCACTCATATGTGTCACTCAACCATAGCAATTACCTTCGGTTATTTTGTTAAGCTCATTCTCTATTCAACTGAAAATTTTAAAACTCATTTTACCTAAAAAAAAAAATGGAAATTTGCTCTTTCCTTTTTGACTTGAAAATGTACCAATGTTCACCATCAGGTCATAGCAATTTGATGATACATAAATACTAGTGAAATTGTCATATATTAACACGCACTATTTCATGCTTAACATTGTCTAACAACACAAGCTAATATTACAAATTTACAACAACAAAATCAAATATTGGCTTCAACTTATACGTTTGTTTTACTTAGGTGAAAAGGGACCTTACACTGCAAAAGTGTCACCTGAAAAATCTACAACAACAACTCAATTATTTCCCAAGTCTAAACTGGAAATCACAATATAGAAAAGTAATTAGTTATTTAAGACACATTAGAAAATTTTGCTTATGATCGGTCTGATATAAAAGATGTAGGGGGTATTATTTTCTAATCATCAATGGTTAAGATTTTAAGTGGATTTTACTCCTAATCATATTCTCTAACTTATCAGAAAATAAAGGCTCTAGGGGTTTCTCGTTCCCATTCAAAGCTGGAAAGGATATAGTTTCCCAACCCCTAAATGTTAAAGGGGTTTAAGGGAATTTACTCGATAAATTTTTTCTTAAAGATCCAAGTAAATTCTAATCATTGTGTAACGACCCCATCGGTCGTTTTGCTTCTTAAATCCTTGTTTCCTTAATTAAGACGTTTTGTATGTGCTCTTAATGTTTTATGACTTGCAGGAATAGTTTGTTCGGGTTTGGAAGGGTTCTAGTTGAAATCGAAAAAGTTTATTCTTTTAATAGTGGCCTAAGATGGCCAAGTTTGAATTGGGTCAAAAAATTTAGTAAATGTCCTCAGAACCAGGATTTGATGGTTCCAATAGGTTCGTATGATGATTTTTTAACTTGGGCTTGTCTTCAGATCGAGTTTCGGGTGACCCGGGGGCATTTGGTGTTTAATGTTTAAAGTTGGCGCATTGAAGGTTTTTAAGTTCTTTAAATTTGGTTTGAAGTAAACTATGGTTCAATCGATGATTGTTTGGGATTTCGAGCCTGGAAATAGGTTCGTATGTTGATATATGACTTGTGCATAAAATTTGGAGTCATTTTGAGTTGTCTAATTATGTTCGATGCGTTCGGAATTGGTTGAAATTAGTTTGAAGCTCACAAGTTGATTAATGAGGTTTTAATGTGTGATTTGGCATTCCGGTGTTGTTTTATGTGTTCTGAGGCTGCGAGTAAGTTCGCAATGTATTGATGGACTAATTGGTGCATTTGGACGGGGTACCAAGGGGCTCGAGTGTGTTTTCGACCACCCCGAGCATGTTTGAACTTGGCTGAAAATGCTAGTGTGTTGGTGTGGTGGCGTGCTTCGCGATCGAGATGGTTGTCCCGCGATCATGAAGAAGGTCGTTGAAGGGCCCCCAATTTTCAACTTCACGAATGCGAGGAGGCTCTCGCGAAAGCGGAGAATAACCTGGTAAGCTGAGCATCGCGAACGCGACCACAAGGACGCGAACGCGATGAGTAACTGGATAGCTAGGAGGAGATGGCCTTCGCAATTGCAAGAATTTTTCTGCGATCACGTAGAAGAGCGGGCCTAGGCATATTTGATTTTTAATACGGAATTTGGCTTATTTTCATTCATTTTTACTTGGGTAGGCCGGTTTTGATAGCTCTTTTGAGATGATTTTCATCAAGCATCACAACTTTCAGAGTTCTCAATGTCATTTGAGAAGTTCTAGTTAGGTGAAAGAACCGAATTGAGGACTTGAAAGCGAAGTAAGTCTCTTGCCTAACCTTTTAATAGAAAATTTATCCTCTTAGATGTATTAATTGTTGTGTGCAAATTGTTGTGGGGAGATACATATGCACGAAGTGATGAGAGTCCATATGTAGCTATATTCATATTATGCCCGGGTAGACTCAAACTTACATCATGCCTTAATTGTAATATTTATATCTATCCTGTGTATTGATTTTCTTGATTATGACAGAGGTTGAGAATTAGAATAAAGATACTGATTTAGCCTCTTACTTTTGAAAAATTGGAAAATATTTGATGAACTATGGATCCATGTCTTGTCGAGTCACATGTACTTTCGCGAGCAAGGTAAATTTCTCTACTCTTATTGGATCGGGTCGCTCGCCTTGGTAGTGAATTTAATTACTTTTATGGGTTCAGGTCGTTCGCCTCGATGGTATGATAATACTATTCTTATCGGATCAGGTCGTTCACCTCGGCAGTACTGAGTACCACTATTCCTATGGGATCAGGTTGTTCACCTTGGTAGCTTCGCGCTTAATACTTGAGACTGGATTTAGTTTTGTAATTCCTGAGTTAGCCCTTCAAGGCCGGCTAAGCAATATGTAGTGATTTTATATAGGCTCATGTGTGGAATTACTGTAATTACTTTTTTTTGTTGCTGCTTGTTGTACATTCACCATGTCTACTTTATCTATTTCTATTACTATTTGACCACTAGTAAGTATCAAGTCGACCCCTCATCGCTACTTCTTCGAGTTTAGACTAGATACGTACTGGGTACGTATTATTTTTCGTACTCAAGCTACACTTCTATACTGAATATGCAGCTACTGAGACATGTACTACCAGTGGTCACACGGGCATGTATCCACACTTCTACGAGACTTAGTGGTGAGTTACTTGCGTTATTTCAATATGCATCACTGGAATCTCCCTCTACCTTATTTACTATTTCTATCTATTACCTTTCAGAAAGTTGTTGTATTAGTTTTGTATTTATCTAGATTGCTCATGCACTTGTGATATCTGGTTTTGGAGGCTTCTGGCACTTATGTATTGTTTTACTTATCATTATTGTCGCTATGGTTGATGTATTTCTCAAGCCGGTATTTTTTTTTTAGAAAAGAGTATGTGCGGTTACATGAGATCTTACTTATTTCATTTTTTTAAAAGGAAACTTTTTTAAAAAAGTTAAAAGGGGATAACTAAATTGTAGGTTTAATTGTGGGTTTGCCTAACGGCGCCATTAGGTGCCATCACGACCTATTACGGGTTTTGGGTTGTGATAGCTTAGTCAGAGCTTTAAGTTTACATAGGTCTCACGAGTCATGAGCAGGCCTAGTAAAGTCTTGCGGATTGGTACGGATACATCCATACTTATCTCCGAGAGGCTACAGGGTGCTAGGAAACCTCTCTTTCTTTATCTCTTATGGTGTAGTTAATATTGTGCTAAGTATGTTTGTATTGATTTCTCAGGGATGGTGAGAACGTGAGTGGTAGATGTACGATGTGGTAGAGGAGCTGCCCTCCCCGTTGCTAGAGGCCAAGGTAGAGTTTTGGGGAGGGCTCCAACCCCTGTCATAGGATGAGAGCGTCCTAGAGTTGCTCCTATTTTTCCATCAGTGGATCCAATGGAGAATCATGTTATTGAGGAGTAGGATGAGGCGCCTGCAGCTGAGCCAGCCCCAGTAGATTTTAGGACTACAGTGGGATTTCAAGAGGTCATAGGCCATATGTTGCGGTTCATGGACTCTATGAAACAGGCTAATTTCTTTTTCAACGGACGCAACCATATTTCAAGCAGGAGGGGGAGCACAGACCCCCACAACTCAGGCTCACGGCATATTGTTATCATTTATTAGACCCCAGGTGCACTACCTGCAGGCGAGGCCCAACCAGTTGCAGTGGACGTGCCAGGGTTCGTACCAGTCACAACCATTAATCACCAGAAGCAGTTGAACTTCTTCCCCCTAAGTTTAGGGGTGAGCAGCCAGAGGACCCCCAATGTTTTATTGACCCCTGAAAAGATAGGCTAAGTAAAAAGGGATATTGGAGTTCAAGAGGGTGGACTTCACCACCTTTCGTCTTAAGTGCAAGGCCTAAAGACGGTGGAAGTCTTACCTCGTTAGCAGGCTAGCAGATTCACCTCTCTTGACATGGGATTAGTTTACACATCTGCTCTTGGAGAAGTACATACCACCTTTAGAGAAAGAGGAGCTTTAGGTTCAGTTTGAGCGACTCCGTAAAGGTCATATGTCTGTGACCGACTATGAGGAAAGATTCACTAATTTGTCTCGACATGTATATATTATACTACCACAGAATCAGAGAAGGTACGGAAGTTCATTGCAGGTCTGCACCCTGAGATTCAGGTTTCTATATACCGATAGGCAGAAATTGAGACTCCCTTAAATCAGGTTGTGGATATAGCTCGGAGGATTGAGCGGATTCAAAACAATAGCAGTGAGTTTGCATTGGGGGGAAAGTGTCCCTGATAGTTTGGTGGATTTAGCTGCACCCCACCTAGGAGCAGAGATCAATTCATTAGGGTCAGCCTAGCAGAACTATGCAATCAGCACCACCGCCTATTTGAATGCTCCAGCATGAACCCACTTCAGTGATATCCCAGAGAGTACTTACCATCCGCCAGCTATTCAAGGTTCCTCCAGTGGGTATTCAGTCTATCAGGGTCAGACTTCGGGTCAGCAGTCCACTGCTCCGAGGGGTTTGTTGAGTGCGGGAAGTTTGTCTATATGAAGGAGTTTTATCCCAAACTTCTAGGCAAGTCCGAGAAGTAGGACCATTGGCCCATGATTACCGCACCAGCTACCACACCAGTCAACCAAAAGT
This sequence comes from Nicotiana glauca, assembly GCA_026770625.1. Taxonomy (NCBI): domain Eukaryota; kingdom Viridiplantae; phylum Streptophyta; class Magnoliopsida; order Solanales; family Solanaceae; genus Nicotiana; species Nicotiana glauca. The sequence continues at coordinate 66,568 of MU715954.1, read as the reverse complement.
GGAAGGTAGGTGGGTAGAGGTGGCCTTAAATGTGAAGGCCAACCAGGTGTCAGTGCTCTACCTAGATTCTATGCTTTCCCAAGGCCAAAGGCAATCGCCTCTGATGCATTGATCACAAGTATTATTCTTTATCTAAGGTCTACTTATTCCTGTGTTTCTTCTCTATTTTCTCCTTATCTGGATGTGTCTCGCAAGTCCTTGGGTGTTCCCGTATATGTGTCCACACTAGTGGGTGATTCTATTATTATAGATCGGGTCTATCAGTCCTGTGTGGTGACTTTCTGTGCTTATGAGACCAAAGTGGATCTTTTATTGCTTGATTTGGTTGATTTGGAGGTTATCATAGGCATGGACCGGTTGTCCCCATACCATACCATTCTTGATTGCTATGCCAAGACTATTATCTTGGCGATGACTGAGTTGCCTAGATTAGGGTGGAGAGGTTAGTCTGCTGGTACTTCCAGCCAGGTTATTTCTTTCTTGAAGGCTCGACATATTGTCGTGAGAGGTTGCTTGGCCTATTTAGTCTTCGTTCGGGATACTACTGTACAGACTCCCATGTTAGATTCAGTGTCGGTGTTACGAGATTTTTTCAATGTATTTCCTGCTCATCTACTAGATATGCCATCGAATCGGGATATTGATTTCATCATTGATTTAGACCCAGGAACCTATCCTATTTCTACTTAGCTTTATCGCATGGCTCCCATGGAACTGAGGGAGTTAAAGGAGAAGCTTCAAGAGTTGCTTGAGAAGGGGTTCATTAGTCCCAGTATGTCACCTTGGGGAGCATCGATATTATTTGTGAAGAAGAAGGATGGGAGTATGAGGATGTGCATTGATTATCGTTAGTTGAACAAAGTCACCATCAAGAACAAGTACCTATTTCCGTGCATTGATGGCTTCTTTGACCAGTTGCAGGGTGATAGGGTGTTCTATAGGATTGTCTTAAGATATGGGTATCATCAGTTAAAGATTCATGCTTCAAACGTTCTGTAGACGGCTTTTCGGACTAGGTATGGGCACTGTCAATTTTTATTTATATCCTTCAGCTTGCCTAACGCCCTAGCAACGTTTATGGATTTAATGAATCAGGTGTTCATATGGTAGATAGACTTATTTTTCATTTTTTTCATTGATGACATTTTTATTTACTCGCCTAGTAGTATGAGGGAACACAGGTATCATTTGAGTTTAGTGCTTCAGACCTTGCGAGAACAGAAGCTATATGATAAGTTCTACAATTGCGAGTTTTGGTTCAATTATGTGGCTTTCTTAGGGAATTTTGTGTCAGCTGAAGGTATTAAGGTGGATTGGAGGAAGATCGAGGCAGTCTAGAGTTGTCCTCGTCCTACCATAGCGACCAAGATCAGGAGTTACTTAGGGTTAGCGGGGTATTATTATCGGTTCGTGGAAGGATTCTCATCTATTGCAACACTTTTGACTAGGTTGACGTAGAAGGGTGCTCTACTCAGATGGTCCGATGATTGCAAGGCGGGCTTTTAAAAGCTCGAGGCAGCTTTGACTACAGCATCGTTGTTAGTGTTGCCTTCCGGTTCAAGGATGTATACTGTGTATTACGATGCTTCACACGTTGGCTTGGGTTGTGTATTGATGTAGGAGGGGCGATTTATTTTATATGCTTTACGCCAGTTGAAGCCCCACAAGAAGAAATACCCCTTACATTATTTGAAGTTGGACGCTATAGTTCATGGTCTCTAGAACTGGAGGCATAATCTTTATGGTGTATCCTGTGAGGTTTACACTGATCACCGTAGTTTGCTGCATTTGTTTAAGTAGAGGGACCTTAATTTGAGGCAGCATAGGTGGTTTGAGTTACTGAAGGACTATGATATTACCATACTTTACCATCCGGTCAAGGCGAATGTAGTTGTGGATGCCTTGAGCAGAAAGTCCGAGAGTATGGTTAGTTTGGCTTTCATTTCAATAGAGAATGGGCCATTGGCTTTGGACATTCAGTCCATGGCTAACAGACTCGTGAGATTGGAAATTTTAAAGCCCAGTCGAGTTCTTCCATGTGTTGTGGCTCAATCTTCATTATTTGAGTGGATCAAGGCTCATCAGTATGATGATCCGCACGTGTTGGTTATTACAGAGATGGTACTACAGGATGGTGCCAAGGAGGTTACTATCGGTAAGAATGGTTTTCTGCGACTCCAAGTCGCCTATGTTTTCCTAATGTTGATAGCTTGAGAGACAAGATTCTTGAAGAAGCACACAGTTCTCGGTGTTATATTCATCCAGGTGCGACAAAGGTGAATCGTGATCTGAGGAAGCATTATTGGTGGCGGAGGATGAAGAAGACATAGTTGAGTATTTAGTGCGATGTCTAAATTGTCAGCAAGTTAAGTACGAGCACCAGAGGCCAGGTGTCCTACTCCAGTAGATAGTAATACCGAAGTGGAAGTGGGAGCGCATCACTATGGACTTTTAGTTGGGTTGCCGTAGATGTTGAGGAAAATTGATGTTGTTTGGTTCATTGTCGATAGGCTGATCAAGTCGGCACACTTTATTTTTGTGGTGACTACTTACTCTTCAGAGAGGTTGGCCTAGATTGACATTCATGAGATTATCTGGTTGCATGGTATGCATGTTTCCATCATTTCAGATACTATGCAGGGTGATATAACTTTAAAGCTATATGGGAGGAGATGGTTGCGGAGAATGTTAAAACAATTAATTTAAAAACTAATGTGGGGCGGGTTGTGGGTTTCAACCAAATTTTAAAATTATGCATTTCTTTACTTGGAAAAAAAATAAGTGTTTACTATGTTTTTAGACAAATATGTTTAGTTTCTTTTTCTTTTGTAGTGTTCTTAATATTTTTGAAAACTTTTCAGAGTTTGAAGCTGTAATTGCCCCTAATAAAATTATAAGATCATAAAATTTGGAGCACAAATGTTATAAATCATCCCAATAAGAAAATAGCAACAACATATAAAGGTCTCTCCTAAGCATATGTTTCCTCTATACAAAGAGTTTCAGATAGTGAGTCAAAGCAACAAAATGAATACTAAAGAAGGACAAAGTGAGTGTATTAATTTGAATGTCTAAAATCATAACTAAAAATAATATAAAAGCAGTGTTAGTTGAATGAAATCTCAATTTAGAAAGATTTACCACCAGCTAAAAAAATTAAGAATGAAAATATTATTTGTAATGTGGGGCGAGGCGGGGTAGGTTTATGTGGGTATAGGCGGGGTAGGTTGAAAACAAAAAATTTTACTATGCAGAGGGAGAGTTGAAGTCTATACAAGTTAACATTAAACTAGCACCGTAACCGCTTCGCCCCACGACCATCTCTACGGGTTATTATATCAACAAAACTTAAAAGGTTGACTCATTGAAACATGACACATATCATTTGGAATGTTTTATCTGATTATCCATACTATCTTTTTTGTACATTGTATACGGTTAAAATCGGGCTTGACCTATTTAATCGAGACTAGGAGATCACGGTGAAGGTCAGCCTAGCAATGAATCGAGCTATAACACGAAGATGAGGTGTCTAGTTCAATAATCGAGATTTTCGTCGAGACCGAGGTCAGGAGTAATCGAGATTAAGTATGACCGACTTCGAATGAAGTGAAATAACGGAAAGGCGGGAAATCTTAACCGGTCGAAGATCACAGAGAAAATCCAGGAATAGATCGAGTCAAGGGTGGTTATTTGCACCAATCATGAGATTTACTTCCGTAATTAGAATTGTACCATAATTAGGATTCCTCTAGTATAGAAAGGGGAGTCCCTATCATTTGTAAAGGCACTACATTCACGAATATCAAAGCAATATAATATTTCTTAGCTCACTTATTTGTTCATCAACTTATTGTGTCTTTAGCTATTCTTGCATAACTAGCTCTAGGGTGTCCAAGCTCGAGGGCTCTATCTAAACGCTGGTTTGTTTTATATCATTGTCATTTATGCATCATTTATCTTTATGTCCATCAATTGATATAAAGTGAAATCATATATCCTTAAAATTATATTATAAGTTAAATAGTTATGCAAATTTTAGGGTAAACAGTTTGGTGCCCACCGGGAGGATAAGGATAAGAGTGATTGCTTGATATTAACCTTCACAACACACACTGCTTTTACACATATTCTCATAATTGTTTCTGATTTCAGGAATCAACATGTCACACTCTCGAGCATTACCCATTCACACTGATACCAGACTTGGTCTTCATGGTAAAAACAAAAACGTAGTCACCCCAAGAAACGGAGTGCCTCCAATCAACCCTGACACACCGCAGGCTATAGATCCATTTGATGTCAATTCTCATGTTGCCATTCGTGGAGATTTAGGTGCTGGACTTGAAAATAGCATCCGCAGATATGCTCGAACAACCGATCAGAGCATGGAAAATTGTGAACAAGGCGGAATTAGCCTTCGAATAATATATGAAATGCTACAAAACTTAGCAGGTTGCAATAGTGCAACTCTAAAATCAAAATCGAGCACCAAGAAGAATTGAACTCGAAACATCACAAGATGTTTCTCATAGGGACGAACCCGTACAGGAGAAATTGAACGATAATGGATCGGGAACAGATCCCGCCATCATGGAGATTCTCGAAGAGCTCACTAAATGGATCGAATTGGGAGAAAAATAGATCGAGGCTAATAATAAAAAGGTAAAAACGTAAAACTCCCGAGTTGATCAAATATGGGGGGCACCCCCAATTCTGAAGGGTTTGGATTCGAAAAAGTTTGTATAGATGCTTTTCCCACTAAGTGCAGCTCTGAAGCCTATTCTGAAAAAATTTTACATGCTAGAAATTTCCAAGTACAATGGAACCACTGATCATAACGAGCATGTCACTTCTTATACATGTGCAATAAAAGGAAATAACATAGAAAATGATGAAATCGAATCTGTTCTGTTGAAAAAATTTTGAGAGACTTTACCAAAGAAGGCAATTATATGGTACCACAATTTTCCACCCAATTCCATCGACTCTTTCGCCATGCTTGTCGATTCATTCATAAAGGCACACGCCGGAGCAATAAAGGTCGCGACTAGGAAATCAGACCTCTTCAAAGTGAGAAAAAGGATAATGAAATGATAAGTTAGTTTGTATCTCGATTTCAAATGTAGTGCATGGAACTACCCTCGGTTACCGATGATTAGGTTGTCCAAGCCTTTACTCAGGGTTTGAACGAGCGAAGTTTGGTATCATCACGTCAACTAAAGTAGAATTTGACTGAATATCGAGTGCTGAGTTGGGCCGATGTGCATAATCGATACTAATCAAAGATTAGAGTTGAGGATGATTAGTTGGGAGCTCCGTCCAGTTCTATTTACCCAAATAGTTCTGAAGGTAAGATTCAAAGATACATCGATAGAGAGCCCCGATCGAATAGAGATCAGTACCAACCATATAGCAGATTGTTGAAATAACAAATCGAGATGTAAACCTATTCAAAATGATCGAGGTCAAAATTCTCGAGGGCTCATGATTAAGAGTGGTTTCAATAAACATGTCGATCCTAAGGAAATAACACGGTTATTAGAAGACAACTTCAACATCGATGTTTTAGGTATTGTTTCGGCTAATGTATGGATCAATGATACTAGGTGGCCCAGACCCCTCAAGACCGATCCAGCTCAAAGGAATCCAAATCAAATGTGCAAGTACCATGGAACCTATGGTAACAGAACCGAGGATTACAAACAACTAAGGGAGAAGGTAGCTCTTTATTCAATGAAGGTCATCTTCGAGAGTTCTTGAGTGATCGAGCAAAAATCACTTCAGAGACAGGAATGCAAATAGGACAACTGATCATCCTCAACTCCAAAGAGATGTTTACCCAAATCAGTGTACGAAAAACAACAAACAGCCAAAAAGATATTTGCAATCAATGAGGTGGTACTGTATCGACTCTAACATCAACAAAGGGACCAGAATCAAAGGAAAAGCAAAAAGGTCAAATAGAGGATGACGATTGCATGATGCCTCAAACCTTCGTAATCCCTGATGATTCCAATGCCATGAAGTCCATGGTCTAAGAGGCTGGAACAAGTCATATCGATCGAGCATCTGTATGATCGAAAGGTATACCTTGGCATGAGTTTAACTTCTAAACTCAGGGAAAAACTCATTAAATTCCTTATTAAAAATATGGATTGTTTTTCTTGGTCCCACCTTGACATGAGAGGGATCCCACTGTATATCACCACTCATCGAATGAGTTTGGACCTGAAGTTCAAACCGGTAAAACAAAAGAGAAGGCCACAATCTGAGGTAAAGCATGCCTTCATCAAGGACGAGGTAACTAAACTTCTCAAAATAGGATCCATCCGGGAAGTAAAATATCCCAAGTGTTTAGAAAACATATTTGTAGTCCCAAGAAGGGGAATAAACATAGAATGTGTGTAGACTAAAAAGACTTGAAAAAAGCATGCCCTAAGGACTCTTTTCCCCTGCCGAATATCGATCGCATGATCGATGCCACGGTCGGCCACGAGATCCTCAGATTTCTTGATGCCTACTCCAGGTACAACCAAATACAAATGAACCCCGAGATGATGAAAAGACTTCATTTATCACTAATTACGGTACTTATTGCTATAATGTAATATCGTTTGGGATAAAAAATGTTGGTTCTACCTATCAGCGCCTAGTATACCAAATGTTCAAAGAAAAAATAGGTAAACCAATGGAGGTTTATATTGATAAAATGTTAGTTAAGTCCCTACGCACAGAGGACCATTTGACACATTTGCAGGAAACCTTCAATATCTTGAGAAATTACAACATGAAGCTCAATCCCCGAGAAATGCGCATTCGGGGTCAGTTCAGGCAAGTTCCTCGTCTTTATGGTATCAAATCAGGGAATCAAGATCAATCGCGTTAAAATCAAGGCAATCGAAGACATCACAATTGTGGACAACATTAAGGTCGTACAAAGTCTAACAGGACAGATAGCTGCTTTAGGCCAATTAATCTTGAGGTCTTCGGATCGAAGTCACAGGTTCTTCTCACTACTTCAAAAGAAGAACAATTTCATTTGGACCCCGGAATACCAATAGGAATTGGAAGAATTAAAGTGGTATCTTTCAAGCCCATCGTTTCTTCATACTCCTTAAGCGGACGAGCAACTCTACTTATATTTGGCAGTCTCGGACATCGCGGCAAGTGGTGTCGTGGTTCGAGAAGAGCAAGGTATGCAATTTCTATTTACTACGTTAGCCAAACTTTAGGTGAAGCGGTGACCCGGTACCCACACTTAGAAAAATTAGCGCTTGATCTAATAAGCGCCTTTAGGAAACTAAAATCATACTTTCAGTGTCATCCAATTTGTGTTGTAACCACTTATTCCCTTCGTAACATTTTGCACAAGCCCAAGATCTCAGGCCAACTTGACAAATGGCCCGTTGAAATCAATGGGTACGGTATCGAGTATCAACCCCGAATGGCCATCAAATCTCAAATCTTAGCAGACTTCGTGGGTGACTTTATACCAGCCCTCGTGCCCGATGTCGAAAGCTATTTCTAAAAAAGAATACATCCTCAGGGGTTTGGACCCTTTTCACAGATGGTGCTTCGAATGTGAAGGGGTCTATGCTAGGCATCATTTTGAAGCCACCCACAGGCAATACAAATTAGACAATCTATCGAAACCCCTAAGTTGACTAACAATGATGCCGAGTATGAGGCTGTGATTGTAGACCTCGAGCTAGCTAAAAGTTTGGGAGCTGAGATCGTCGAGTCCAAGTGTGATTCCCATCTTGTGGTTAATCAGGTCAACAAAACCTTCGAGGTTTGAGAATATCAAATGCAGAGGTACTTGGATAAATTGCAGGTAACCTTACACTGATTCAAAGAATGAGGCCTATAACATGTACCTCGAGAACAGAATATTGAGGTTGATACCCTTGCAAACTTAGGGTCATCAGTCGAAGATGATGAAATTAGCTCGGTGAATGTCGAAAAACTTTCAAAGTTGGTAAGAAGTTCACACCGAAATAAACTCCACAAGCCTAACTTAGTATTGGAGGAACAAACATATTGATTATCAGAAAAATGGGAAACTTCCGTTGGACCCTAATGACTCTAGGACTCTACAAATAAAAGCTTGACAATTCACATTGGCCGAAGATGGGACATTGTATAGAATAATGTTCGATGTTCCGTTAGCAATATGTTGGGGTCCAAGAGACACCGACTACGTCCTACGAGAAATTCACGGGGCACTTGCGGGAATCATTCTGGTGCCAAATCACTAGTTCACAAATTTATTAGAGCAGGGTATTATTGGGAAAGTATAGAAACAGATACTAAGGAGTTCATTTGAAAATGTGACAAATGCCAAAGACATGAACCGATGATTCATCATCCCGGGGAGCAACTTCATTCAGTCTTATCCCTATGCTCGTTTATGAAATAGGAAATTGATATCGTTGGCCCTCTGCCGTCGGACCCGGGTAAAGCTAAGTTCACTTTATTTATGACTGACTATTTCTCTAAATGGGTTGAAGCACATGCTCTGGAAAAAGTTAGAGAGAAAGAATATATACACTTCATCTGGGATCACATCGTGTGTCGATTCGAGACACTCGCCGAAATAGTGTGCGACAATGGAAAATAATTTATCGGCAGCAAAATAATGAAGTTCCTCGATGATCACAAAATAAAAAGGATATTTATCAACGTCGTATTATCCTAGTGGGAATGGACAGGCCAAATCAACGAACAAGACCATCACTCAAAATCTAAAGAAAAGGTTGAACGGTGCTAAGAGGAAATTGAGAGAAATATTGCCCGTAGTCCTTTGGGCATATGGGACAATGACAAAATCCAGTACGAAGGCAACACCGTTCTTCTTAGTATATGATGTCGAAGCTCTGATCCCAGGTCGAAGTCGGGGAACCAAGTTTCAGGTTTTGATACACAATGGAAGAATCAAATCATGAGCATATGAACACAAGCCTCGAACTGCTAGACAAAAAATGGGAAGACGCCCTCGTTCGAATGGCCGCCCAAAAATAACAAATAAAAAGATACTATAATCGAAGAGCCAATCTTCGACACTTCAAAATAGGGGATATATTCTGAGAAAGGTCACCCTCAACACTTAATATCCAAATAAGGGGATACTCGGTCCAAATTGGGAAGGACCATATTAGATCCTCGGTGTCATCGGAAAAGGATCTTATAAGCTTGGCACGATGAACGGCGAACAACTACCAAATAATTGAAACATATGACTCATCAAAAGATATTATTTCTAAGATATAACTCTCTCCCTTTTTTGTTTATATTCGATATTAAACTATTAAAGGTGTTCGATCAAAGACATCAGGAGATTCTTCAACACAAGGACCTCAGTTTTAAAGAACGTGTTGCACTCTTTTTCCTTTTGATCGGTTTTTGTGCCGAATGGGTTTTTTCGATTAGGTTTTTAACTAGGCAACAATTATATGTTCCACCTTGGGACAATTGAATAGTATATGAGGCTTCTTTACAATCAACCGCGAATACTGGGGGGCATCACCCTCGGATGTTATGTTTTCAAGGAAGATGCTTCGTGTCAACAAGGTCTCGATCGGAAAAATTTGTGAAGGGCCATACGATCAAACAAACTATGCCCATGTAGATTGCCCGAGCCCTAATGACAAAACATGTAAGAAGCACTTTTTCCTTATCAAATGTTCCATGCCTTAGTGAGATTTTTACTTTGCAATTTTGTACATATGATATATTACGAAAACTGGCTCAAGAGCCAATCGCAACTAAAGCTCGAGAAATCAACCCCGTACTCAGGGACTGCAGTCCGAAAATTGGCATACTCGAATTTTTTATTATCAAACTTCAAAATCTTAAGACCTTAAAAAGGCAATACTCGATTTTATAGGCCACGGCCACCCCACTCAGGGACTGATACTTCGAACAAGTTTGAAGTATAACCAAGAAACAAGCCCAATGGGCAAATATCAAGTTAAAGGCTACGGCCAAACTAACATGGTTTGAAGACGTCTGAATTTCGTAATCAAACTGGCCTTTGAATACTTTAATAATGCATGATGATCTTTGAGACTGGCATGTGGCATGCTCAGCAACACAGGATGATCGAACCTGAGAAGCATTGGAATTTTCCTTTGATCGAGCATTAGCGTCTTCAGCATCGGCTCGATAGACGACAACGATCGCATCCGCGATAGCCTTTACTTTTTCTGCTTCAGATGCGGCCTTTGCAAGTTTAGCAACCAATCGAGTCTCTAGCTCCTCAATTTTGTTTTCTTGGGCCAAGCTCTCTTCTTTCATGCTTTGAAGTTGATGCTCAGTCGAAGATAGCTGGGCTCGAGTAGTATCTTTCTTCGAGGTGAGGTGGTCCATGTTCTGCTTCCACCCCAAAGTCTCTACCTCTCTCATCTTAGCCTCCTCACGAAGCTGCTCGATCCTTTCAGCCTTCTTTTGAACCTGCAGGATCAAAGTGTTAGTCTCCATCCTCGAATAAACACACCAAACTTCTAAGAAAATTCTTCATTACCTGTTCGACCATGTCAGTCTGCTCTTTGTGAGCTTTGGCCAATTCAGCTCGGAGGTCCTTGCTCTCCTCTTCTTTTTGCCCACTAAAGAGTTTGAGGGCATCTCTCTCCTCCGTGATACTTTTGAGATCGGCCTCACATCAGTTCATATCGGCTCGGGATTTGAAAAATGCTTCCCGATAAAGTGTCACAACCTATGGAGAAAGGAAGTACATCAAGCAAAAGAAAATAAAGGCAATCATAAAACTAATAACGGGGGCTGAAATCTACATAATACAGGAGTCGCTAAGCCTCATCGAAAATGATCGATGCATCCAGACTGGAAACATCATCGACCCCCATGAAGCAGCCACAGAATCAGTCATCCCCTTCATGGGTTGTTCCCACATCGGGTTCTCCATATCCTAGGCCTCCCGAATTTACCCTGCAAAAAATATGGGGAGGGGCGGTGAATAATCAATGTTAATTGCCCCAAGAAAGACACATGGGGCACACTCTCTTTCTCGGAGGGCCTCAGAACTGGACCCTTCAAGCACACCCGTTGATTGTTCGTCATAGCAGATAAGTTCACTCGTCGATTATTCATCATGGCAGGAGACATCTTCAGCCTCCGACGGCTTGGGGAATTTGTTTGGACCATATTCCGAGATCTCCTCAGTCTAAAGATGATCCTAATCGACCATCACCGGCTCAGTTGCCTTTGAAGCTTCGGTGCCCCCCCCCCCCTATTTCGAGCTACCAGCTTATAGTCAGCATCTTCCTTTTCTTATTCTTCATCATGTAGTTTCTAGGCTACATCGGATGGTGTCATTCTTTGACTTATGAGCCTTTCTCTTCTTAGGCTTTGGAGTATCAGAAGGCGATACCCTTCTCCTCTTCTTATCTTTATTAGCTTATTTCGGGGCCTCCTCTTCCCCGGGTGGGGGAGACCTTATGATATCATTATCCATGAGACCTGTATGAAATGAAATCAAGTAAAAAAAAAAAAGAAACATTAAACAAAAGGGCATCAAACATGGATAGAAAGGCTTACCTTGATTTTTGGCCTCCATCGGCACCTTACCAAATCATGCCACGAGCGCTCGGGTACGAAGAGGTCGAGGCCAGTTTCTGAACCCAACCTTCAAGGTTCATGATTGCACCGGGCACCTAAGAAACCGTTGTATCATACGGAAGGATGCCAATACGGAAAGACAAAAGAAACAAAAGGTAAATGGAAGCTATAGGTGGGTTTGTACTTACCTTCATGCTCCACTCTTCAGGGAAAGGCATCTTCTTGGCCAGAATTTTATGTGGGAAGTCCTTACTCGGACAAACCGGCCCATCCATCCTCAGTCCTTGTCTTCATCTATACTCGAGAACAGGACCTTGGTGGCCCGATGTTGAAGCCTTATTAGTCCACTCGATAAAGACGGTAAGGAAGGATGGATTTGGCCCAGGTTTATTAGCGGCAGAAATCGAGGATAACGGGGTCAACGGGACCCAGCATAAAAGGGTAAGTGTAAACACTCAAGAACCTTTTCACGTGGGTGGTGATGTCCTCTTCGGGGGTCAAAATCACCATATTTTTGCCTTCCCAATGGCAATTTTTTTTCACCTACTTCAGGTCACCCTCAGTTATCGAGCATATATATCTCGACATCGGCTCGCATTGGCTAGGGACCGAAGAGATTTTCTCGATCATGAAATCGGAAGTAAGATCGCACTACCCAAGAACACACTCTTCGATGCATGGCTCCACCAGCATTTTATCGGTTGGTGGTCATGAAGAAGAGACTTTTTCCTTATGAGGAAGGGTTTTTGATGTTTTCGCCATTTTTATACAAGTTTAGAGAAAGAAATAGTAAAACTTGTTGTTTGAAGAGAAGGTTGACAAATGAGATTTGAAGATTTGAAAAACTTGAAGGGAGAAGAAGTGCTCTGAAGATTAGAATAGATTTTGGAAGTAAAGTTTGAGAAAATTATGAAGATGATCTATTTATAATATTTAAGATGACGGTTCAAAGGCATTAGTGGCCAACTATCAACTGGCACTAATTAATGATCTTGAGAACTGTGCACACGCGACGCTTCAGTCGCCTCCATCTCTTACATCACGAGGATGACATCATAATTGGTCGAGGTACAATATCGAAGGCTCAGTTCGTTTCTTATTATTCCACTCTAAGAAACGAGGGGACTATTTGGATACGGTTAAAATCAAGCTTGCCCAATTTTGCTATTCAATCGAGACTAGGAGATCACGACGAAGGTCAGCCTAGCAATGAATCGGGCTATAACGCGAAGATGAGGTGTCTAGTTCAATAATCGAGATGTCCGTCGAGACCGAGGTCAGGAGCAATCGAGATTCAGTATGACCGACTTCGAATGAATTGCAATAACGGAAAGGCGGGACATCTATAACCGGTCGAAGATCACGGAGAAAATCCAGGAATAGATCGAGTCAAGGGCGATTATTTGCACCAATCATTAGATTTACTTCCATAATTAGAATTGTACCATAATTAGGATTCCTCTAGTATAGAAAGGGGAGTCCCTATCATTTGTAAAGGCACTACATTCACAAATATCAAAGCAATATAATATTTCTCAGCTCACTTACTTGTTTATCAGCTTATTGTGTCTTTAACTATTCTTGCATAACTAGCTCGAGGGTGTCCGAGCTAGAGGGCTCTATCTAAATGCTGGTTTATTTTATATCATTGTTAATTTTGCGTCATTTGTCTTTACGTTCACCAATTAATATAGGGGAAATCACATATCCTTAAAATCACATTATAAGTTTTAATTGTTATCCAAACTTTAGGGTAAACATACATGCTTTGTCATAATCATATAATACGAAGGTAAAAAAAACCGTATATATCTTACCTTTATATAGTATTAACAGCTACTATATACACAAGTATAAAAGAAAGCTAACAACGTAGAATTCAATGTCATTTTGTTCTTCACTTCTTTAGTATCACTCCACGTGGTGTCAACACAGTGGTATTCAGTTGTTCAGATATGACAGCACCATTGTTTGGCTCAAAAGTAGTTAAACACTTTTTAAGCAAATCAATCAAAAGAAATGAACGGGTAAATCCTAGTTAAGAATAATTAATTCTAGATCCGAGATGAATAATACGATTTAAAAGACATAGTCGAATATAAATGTTGATGGCGATTATGACCAGATTTAATGGCATAAAGAAAGATGCATTCAATAACAAAAATATGAATAAAGGAAATGGTTCACCCGATCTTCGATGAGACGGATCTTCTTTCTTTTCATAAAGATGAATGGTAGACAAATAC